>PVKA01020711.1:0-39896 GCA_004027165.1 Ctenomys sociabilis
AAGGGAAGGGAAGAGAACAAGGGAAGGGAAGGGAACAAGGGAAGAGAAGGGAAGGGAAGGCAAGGGAAGGGAAGGTGCAGTGGACTCATCAAAAAGAAGTAAAAAAGAGTAGCTTTACCAAATATAAGTTTCAAAGGAGAAAATTTAATGGGCATGATGGAAAATGTCTGTTTCAAACAGCAACAAGGAGGAGCAGAAACAGCCTCTTTTGAGACAACCAAAGGATAACAAAGTGAAGCTTTCAAAGGCAGTGCCTCTAGCATAATGGAGACACTAGGGAGCAACTCTCCAGAAGCCCAGCCCAATATAATGGAATGTGCCAGTGGCGTATCAAAAATATGTGTCTTGGCTTTCCCTAGAATGCCTCAGATCGACAGGCTTGAAGGTTATCTGCTGGGTTAATGAGAAATCTTTGGAAAACATTAACATTCAGGATAACTTGGCTCATCATATTGGCCACATTATTCTTTTTCTTAACTAACTGCTCTTAACAACATGGCAATATGGGAAGGTCAAGGTAAATACCATTTAAAGTGACTATTCTTAAAGGTGCATATTCATTAAAGAGGAAAAGGAAAGGATAAGTGAAACAGGAAAGACAATACTTATGGAGTCCTTATATACCAGGTACCAAGTGTGTAACAGCACAGCCCTTTGAGGAAGGGATTTGAAAACACTTTATAGAGATAACCAAGCTGAGGCTGCAGAGATTGTGGGTTTCCTAGATCTCACAACTAATATAAATTTAAAGCTAAATTGTAATTGAGGTCATTGTGACTTTAAGACTGTCAATTCAACCCTAGACTCGTGCCTTATACATACAGTCATACTAAGTACTGGACAGATGGATGGATGGATGGATGGATGGATGGATGCACAGATAGACAAATCACCTGTTTTTAATTCATATTGTCATGGGGTATGTTTGGTTTACACTGATGTTGTGGCCTTGTTTTTGGAAAATATGTGTGTGATAATAAAAGGGCCAAGTAATAGAGAGCAAACTGGTCAAGCATTGGCCGTGACTCATCCACATGGATGACACAGACAAAGGATCTACAGAATAAGGCACAGGACTACAAGATAAACCCTGAGGGGACTTCACTGACCTCATAAGAGACATAAAGTACATGTGTTGGTATATAAGTCTTGCTCTATCTAGGTCTTAACTATCCAGCAGAAAAGTATAAAAATGAAGTATACATCGCAGGGCCATAATATTAAGTTGAGCTGTAAATGGCTATGGTTGACAACTTCTTTGGATAACTCACTATTGTTGTGGAATGCTGGAATGTGTTGGATTGTGTTGTCAAGTTCAAGCACCTAAGTTAGTTGAATGACAATGGAGTGCCCATCTCTGACAGGTGTAGGCAAAAAAAGATAGTTTAAAAAACTTTATCTTCATATATAGTCTCTGCTTTCTCTTTTCTGTATGTTTATTGACTTTTTTTCCATGTTAGAAACTTTCCTCAAATGTTTCCTTATTCTTGGTGGTCCACAATTAAGGAGCATATCAGAAAGTTTATTTGAATCTTTGTGCTCCATCCGTGATTTTCACTACTGGATGCAGATTTTCCATTTCACTGGTAAACTCCTGATATCAGTATTTTAAGATCTTTTCTATTAGGTTGGCTAGATTCCCAGTAAGTGCTGATGCCTTCTGATTGGCAGATTTAACTTGAATGACAGTGCTCTAGGATCTAGGTAGGCTGAGTAATCTGGGAATGTAGGTGACATTTCAATATTTAATGTCCATCTTCTAATCAATGCTCATGTTTTTGTACAATAAGTTCATTCTTCAATTATCCCAATTTCTATGGAATAATCAATGGAGTATTGTGCCTCATCTATAGATTCTTATTATTTATCTCTTTAGAATTTTCATTCTCAAAGTATAATTTGATGACCTCCTAGAGATTTTTTTTCAGGGGATCAGCAACATCAAGACTATTTTTACAATGGCACCAAGTTTTTATTTGTTGTTCTACCCTCATTTGCTCATGAGTATTCTGTGAAGATTTCCAGAAGCTACATGATGTGTGATAACAAAAGAGACCAAATGGAGAAGCAGATAGTGGAGGACAAACTATCTCCTACTAAACCAAAAATTAAAGAGCTGTGAAAAATTTAAAACAATTATGCTTTCTCATTAATTTTTTTTTAAATTGAAAAATATAGATCATTTTATAAGATGTTATTTATATACATGTAGAATGGGTTTCTTGCTGTTATGGTTGAAGCGAATTAATAATATTTGAAAGTGACTCAGTTTTAATTTCTCAAGCAACAAATATCAGGATATATAGTATATATAATCTTCACAAATAAAACTCTTTGGGATCCTCAGTAGTCTTGAAAAGTATAAAGTAGACTTGAGCCCAAAAATTTGAGGAGTGGTCCTCTAGAAAGTAAATCTCCAGTTTTCTATGAATGTGGATGATAGTCACCTGGTCACAGGAAATTGAGGAGGGATTTGAGGATTGTAACTTCTTTTTTAATATAAAATACTTTTGCTTTTTGTCTCTTTTATCGTTTTATTTCAAAGAGTTCTGATATTACAAATAATGAAGCTGGGAGACAGAGCCTGTCATTGAAGGCTGATCTCTCTCTCTCTCTCTCTCTCTCTGGAGATGCTTTCTGTTATGTAAAGTAATAAATCTTACATTGTTGAGGTGATTGTTAATTTCAGTTAAAACATAGTTGGAACCAAAAGGAGAATGTTTTAATAAGCCACGAGTTCTCTGTTAGTGATGAAGAGTTAAGGTTATTTAAGAAATGGTTACATGGGGCCACTGATGGCTCGGATAGGTCATTTTAGTGGAGTGGGAGTAGCAGAGACCAGGTGACGGTGCCTTTTGGGTTTACCTACTTTGTGCTGTTTTTCACCTTTATCTTTCTCTCTCTTTGTCTTCCTCCATTACTAGATCACAAATTGTTGATGTTCACCTTAGCTTAATTTGGATGTTCTTCTCAATAGTGTTTTCCTTGGTGCTATCTATTCTCATGCATTTAGATTTTTATGCAGGTATTGACCTATCTTTGTATTTCTACCCCAAATTGCCTTATCTTTGTTAGCCTGATTCACACATCCAACTGGTTACCTGGTATTCCAATTGAATATGTTCTAGACACGTCAAATTTAACTTAAACAAAGTGCATGTCTTGATCTGTCCTTCACGAACTCTGCTCCCTTCCTTTCCCCTGTCCCTTTGAGTTCACAGAATCTTCATCAACCCACCTGCTGAAGTCAGAAATCAAACTCCCTGTTCTACTTCCTTCTCCAGTAGGAAATTTTGTTGATTCAATTTGCAAAGCATAACTAAAAATACTTTTTGTCTTGTCTAGCACAATCTTCCTGACCCATGTCATTAACACCTTGTACCTATATTATTGCCACATCCTTTCAGATGACTCTGATCCTGTTCTTGCTGTCTTTTCATTATTGTTCTCCAGCCAGAAGTCAGAATGCTCTTTAAAAAAGAAATATCTGTTATGTAGCTCTTATGCTCTTAACTCTTCAGTTGTGTTTTATATTTATAAAATCCAGACTGCTTCTATAATTTATAAGGTTTTCCATGATTTATTTTCCTTATCTTTGTTTGCTTCACTCTAGCCATGTTGGTATTTTACTTTCTTGAACAGATTGTGTACTTTTGCTGCTCTTCTCCATCTCTCACTCCTTAGCTAGCTACTTCTATCCTTTTAAATTTCAACTTAAATGTAATTTCTTCAGTAGGCACTTTCATCACTTTACTTAAAGGCAGTTTTCTGCCTTTAAGAATGGTATTTTTTTGGCTTTTTGCTTTATTCAATTTAAAATGTTAAATTAAATTAAAATTTTTTTTGTTTCTCAGTGCATATAAAAATTTGGAGTTAGTTTATTAAGCAATTTCTGTACATTTTGTGTTTGGCTGCACAGTAGAAGCTCTTACACTTGCTAAATTGCTGTCAGTTGACAAAGTGATTCCCATTATGGCCTTGGATGCCTTTTGGGCAGGGGATTTGTTTCTTAGAAGAGTTTAGTAAGGCTTAGTAGCTCAGGGAAAAATAGAAGGAAAAACATCAGAGATCATACTGACTCTTGGAACTCCAGAATAATTATTTTTAAACTTTTCCAACTGAACCATTAGAGATTTATTTAATAATGTTAGATCCCTTCAAAATTCAGCCTTTTGTCTTGGATTTACTGGGCATTTTTGAAGTAAATATCTTGTGACTTCTCATTCTGATTTTTAATAACAAAGAATTGATAACTTGTTCCTGTTCTTTGAAGTCTGCAACTGAAGTGCATGTGAAGGGTCTCCAGAGGGGACAAAAACAGGGACCCAGTCCTTTGAATTGTCAGTCTGTTAAAATTTTTATACATTTTGTTGTATGTGAAGTGGTGGTATCATTATAATTTTAATTTATATTTCCCTGGTGACTGATGAACTTGAGCCATTTAGCACTGGGGATTCTGGCTAAAGTGATAACTTTTTTGGAAAACTGGTGAGGTCAATGGTTGGGAGGCTGAGTTGAATTCTAGATCGTCAGAGTAACAGTGTATTTGGATCCAAGGCATCCACTTCTTCTGGCATTTTAATGCAGTTTATATGCTTTGTATCAACAAAGTTTTGGAAAATGTGGGTATGTGCGTGTTGAAGAGATATGAAAACTAAAATCAAAAGTGAGCAGGGGAGACTCAGTACTCTTTCCACTTGTAGCAAAATTCACAGTATCTTTATAGGGAAAAAGAGGAAAACTTGGAGGTGCCAAGTTAGAAAGAGTTGCTAGGAAGAAAGTGTGGCATGGAATATATGTGTTGAGCTTTAACTGTGTGCTGAGCACTCTACTCTGTTTCAGTTTAATCTTCACAATGACCATGGCCTCATGATGTAGGTACTGTTTGCTCCCCCCATATTATGTCCAAAGAAATGGAAGCTAAAGGAAACACTGCTTTTCCCAAGGTCTGATGATGGCAGGTAATTGATGCTAGAACATAATCTCTTATCAGGCATATGGTTCTGGAAGAGCCTATTCCTGAAGAGAAAGAACCCAGGCTTTGGAGCTGGCCAGCCATGTGTATAAGCTCCAACTCCATCATTTACTGGCTGCATGACTTTGGGCAAGTTACTTAGCTTGTTGGAGCTTCAACTTTTGCAAAACTGAGATAACCACACATACTTTTCAGAGCTGGCATCAAGTTTAAATGAGATTTACTTGTATGTCAAGTTTCTGATATAACTTCACAAAGAAAAACCTTTAAATGGCCAATAAGCTTGTGAACAAATGCTTAAGTTCATTAGTCATGATGGAAGTATAAATTAAAACTACAACAAGATACCACTTTATATCCACCAGAATGGATAAAATTAAAAGATTACAATATCAAGTGTTGGTGAGGAAGCAAAGTAATTACAGTTCCCTTATGCTGTCAGTTGAGAGTGTAAATTGGAACAAAGCCTTTGCAAAATATTTTGGCAGGCTCTACTAAAGTGGAAAATATGCATATCCCATGGCCTGACAATTCTGTTCCTGAGCATGCACTCAAGAAAAATGACAGTTCATAATATGCAGAAACTACAAATAGTACAAATGTTCATCAAAAAGAAAAGGAATAAGCACATAGTATGGAAGTTGAGAGGAATACTATTCAGCAACAAGCTATTAATAGATGCATAGATAAATTTCACAAATATTATGATGAATGAAAGAAGTTAAGCAAAACATATATGTATTATATGATTTCACATGTGAAATTCCACTTATATGGCTCCATTTATGTGTAACTTATATGAAACTCAAGAATAGACAAAAAATATGGTTATAGAAGTGTGAGCAGCGATTGCTCTATGCAGCATATAAACTGATAAAGGATACAAGGCACCTGAAAGTGTTAGAATATTTCCTGAATTTAGTCATGGATACATGGGGGTAGAGAGGTCAAAACTCAGAGAGATTTGTGGACATTGTTGAAAATGACATAGGGTGAAAATGTTGAGAGAAAATATATCTGATAGCAAATGTTCAACAAACATTAGAACTTTTGTTACCTTGTTTTCTAGTTGAAATTGTAACATGTAGGTTACCAGAGTTCCATCAACAAAGGGAACATAAGGCCAGTTTATAGTTCATAAATGAGACAGGACCTCATGGCGAAAGCTAGGTTACCACACAGACTAAATGAAGTGGTCCCGTGGGAGGAATAAGCAGTGTTATGTGGATGTGGGTAGAGAAAGATGCATTGCTGCCCTGTGGCTGTAGGAAACTTTGTGGAAAGGGTCACATTCCAAATGATGGGGAAGGAAAGAGAGTGAGGTTAGAAGTCAGCAAAGTTCAGGCCCTGTGTGGGGATATCTGAAGAGTTCTCTTTAACTAGGATATGCAAGAAAGTGTGTGAGGTAGGAGAGCCAGTGCAGAGGTTGGGAAAGTTGTGGGAAAAATATTGAGTTCTGGGATGAGCAACTTGGACATGTTTATATTGGCATTGAGGAACTTGAAAGGTTCTAGTCACACTGTCAAACTTGTGTTTTGGTGATTACTCTGGTAAATAAGTGTGTTATGGATTATTACAAGAAAGAACTGCAAGAGACTAAGTTTCAGAGAGAGTAGTGAGGGGCAAGATCAAGAGTGTTTGCAATAACAGGCTAGGAGGGTATAGGACTCGTATATGGTGGATTTCTTCTTGGCCACTACATGCCAGGAAAGCCCAGTTTATTCCACAGCCAACAGGCTAGCAATGGTGGTGAACCTCTGGTGTGTATGTGCATTAGGCATGAAGAACCCTCTGTGTCAGCACACAAGCCAAGTCTCCCCAGAATTTCCCCAGCAGCCAAGTATTGGGTAGCAGTGTATATATGGGCCATGTGCTTGCTAAGAAAGAAATAGTGGTACCAGGTAATGACATCACAAGTTGTGACTCATTAGGTATCACTTATCTGAGCTCCCACATGGCTGGCCAGTGAGCTGTTAAGAATAGCTGTATATCTTCAAATAGATTTAGATATATATGATAAGAGCTGGAGATATAGCTGAGCAGCATAAGAGCCTGCCTGGCAAGTGCAAGGTCCTGTGTTCCATTCCTACTACCACATAAAAAGATAGATATATAATATAAAAATATCTATATATCTAAAGATCTAGATCTATATGTAGATACATGTATTTATTTGGAGAGACTTTGAGTTTTAATATATTTGTTTTTATGAACTGAAGAGTTTCACTTTGAGTTTTCTTATGAAAAATGAAATTTGTTATCTAAAATTTAGGAAAGAGATGTTCTAATTAAGAGACAGATTCTTTTAATGTTTGCTGCTACCTTGACATGTTTGAATCTGCAGCATTGTGTGTAGTTGTTTATGAAGAATTCATTTATTTATTGAAGAATAACATTTTATTTGTGAAGAATTTATTCATTTATTTTTTGCCTGTGATTTTAGCAGAATACTCCGCAATGTAAGCAATGTACTCAGGAGCCTTTTCCAGAGCAGGCTAAAATCTGGCGGTTGGTGGAACTTGGTATCCTTGCACTGCTAGTCAGCAAATTCAAGAGAATCCAAGGGAATATCCAGTGCTTTAGTGTTAACTAATAAGGTTAACTATTTTTGGTATCGGGATAGATTTTTATTGAGTGTGTCATTTAAAAAATTTTGTGTTTTTGTAGACTCTAAGTCTTGAACACCAAAAAGATGACTACAGCAAAAAAGGAAAACTGAAAACAGGGGGTGGAAGCTCATTCCCAGGGGCCTGACAGTCATTGGGAGTGAATGAACGCAATAAGAAGACATTGTGTATTCTGCATAGTGAAAGTGTTGTGTGCCACACCTCAGGTGTGAGGTGGCACTTCCACAGCAATCACAAAAGTGTTGCCGAGCGTAGTGAAACTGAAAGGAAAGTTTCTTGAAGAAAACTTGAGGAAATGTCATTCTCAGTATTTTAGTTTTTACAACTGTCTTTCTAAAACAAATCATCTGCCAGCTGCCAGCTTTCCAGTTTCACTGGTATAGCAAAACATGGTAAGTGCCTCTCTGATGGGGATTTTTATGGCAAAGGCCATGTGTCTGGGAGTAATTCCCTTATCCCTCATGATTTCCCGAACAAGGATAAAAGTATGCAACATATCTCTGAGATGTGACACAGCAGAAATACCATTAAAGATAAGTTCTGTGCATGACAAGTGATGTTAGCCTGCATCTCACCATTGACTTACAAAAGGCCGCCTGTTACCCCACATGCTTGGATGACAACAGATACCAACAATCACACAAGGCTGGAAGTAATTTGCTGTTATACTGTTGGTGACACCATGAGAAAGAGCTGGTGAAGCTGGGGTCTTTTCCTGGAAGAACACAAGGGTAGATATCTCCAGTGCTGAGACGGAGGCTATTGTGTCATAAGACATAAGACCAGAAAGAGTGGTTTCAATTACTAGTGAGGGGGCATCTTGCATGGGGTGCGTGTAACATCTGTTTTTACCCAGTCAAAGAAGTCATTTAATTTCATTGTATTACACATCAGGGAAATAAGGAAAAATTGGATGATATTTTCAAAGATGTCATGAAAATGGTAAATGACACCATGGCTTGTGTTTTTAATTTTTGACAGTTCGAAGCTTCTTGATGAGGTTCAGGCACAGTCTAATGCTTTACTTCATACAATAATGTCCAGTGGCTGAGCAGAGGACGTGTCATGGAGAGATTTGTAGTCTGCTTGGATGAAATGAGGCTGTTTATGAATGAAAAATGGCAGGGATATTCACAGCACCCTGATATGGCCTGGCCTAACAACCTCAAGGTGTTTTTTTTTTTTCACACATTCTTTTTATGCTACACTTCCTGTTCAGGTGTGGGGAAAACGGAAGAAAGGATGTTTTGGTGATATCAAAACACTTTAAGAAAACTGCAGGTGTTTGAAAGAGGCCTTGAAAGTGGGCAGCTAAAATATTTTCCAAGTCTGAAATGCATTAGAAAATTATACAACATTCAGAGACAATCCTACAAGCCATCAGGAAATCTACATGGGATTTTCTAGCACTGAAGAAGGTGCAAAGGAGAATTGTATTCTATTATTACTTTTACATACATAATGATCACATAGATCACAGGGAATTTATACATACATATATATATATATATTATATAAATATATATATATTTATATATATATTTTTAATTCTTTTTTCTTTCACTTTCCCTTCAACCTTACTACCCTGTCCATTTATAAAACTTTCTCTCGTTTTCCTTCCATTTTTCTTTACCCCTTATTTCTCTTCTCCTTCCTGTCCCTTGTTTCTTTACTCATTTGAATATTTTATTCCCACTTTCTAATGTCTATCATTCATCTTTGTCCTTGTTTACCCTTTGAGTTTCTCTCATGAGGGAAACAATGTAATATTTAAACATGTATGTCTGATTCATTTCAGTTAAAGTTATATTATTAAGGGGCATCCATTTAACTAAAAATGTTTTAAGTTTATCTTTCTTTATGGCAGAGTAATACTCCATTATATATAAAAACCAAATTGTCTTTATTCATTTGTTGATGGGCATATGGGCTGTCTCCAAGGTTTAGCTACTGCAAGCTGCCCTGATATATGAATATGCATATATTACTGTGGTATGATACTTGGAACCTCTTTTGGAAGATATCTAGAAGGAGAATAGCTGGGTCAAAGGAACCTTTAGTTTTAGTTTTTGAAAGACTCTCCATATGGATTTCCACAGTGGTTGTGCCAATTTATACTCTCATCAACAGTGGAGAAGCATTTCTTTTTCTCCATAGCCTTGCCAGCATTTGTTATTGGTTGATCTGTTGATGGTAGCCATTCTTTCTGGAGATGGGATCTCAGTATCATTTTAATTTGCATGTCTCTCTTTTTAATGTATGTAGTAAGGGTCTTCAGGGTCTCACTATATAGATTAGACATGTAGTGATTCTCCTGCTTTCAGCCTCCCAAGTCCTGAGATTATAGGACCGTGCCACCACGCCCAGTCCCAGTTGCTAGCTCAGTGTACCCCAGGGACAGGGCCAGCAAGGCACACCAGGGATCAAACCCTGGTCCCTGCATCCGCCTAAGCAGGCACTTCAATCTACTGGGATACCTGGCTGGTTCTTGTCAGAGATTCTTAAAGGCAAAAACTGGCTTACCCACTCCACTGTCCCTCTCGATTCCAGAGGCTGGCACCATTGTAGATTTGGAGACCAATATTTCTCAGTGGCATGGTTCTGTCACTCATGGTCCATATTCTGTATGCCCTCACCACTGTCCTCACTTTCCTCACTGACTTGAGGCAAAATCACTGCCCAAATTCTGACCTGGGTGACTTTGATAAGCCTCTTGTGGAAAACAGGCCACAACCTGTCCACTGAGAGCCTTCAGCCTGGTTGCTTTGGCTATACAGTGGAACCTTGGTTCACAAATGCTTTTGTTTGCAAACAGTTTGGTTCATGAATGAAAACATTTGGGAAAATTTTGTTTTTGCTTGAAAACTGCATCAGGTGACAATGATCATGGCCATTTTTTTCCACACAAACTCAAAGGTGGCCGTCTTTTCCAAAATTCTAGAACACATTAAGTTCATGAGGTACCACTGCTTGAGAAAATTTATTTAAAACAAACTGAATGGTATTTTTTTCCTCCCTATCCTGCAAGTGGCATAGGGGAAGGCAATTTTCTGTACCTCTTTTAGAGAGAGAGAAAAAAAATCTAGGAGATCTTAAAGCCAGATTTTTTTTTTTTTTTTTTTTTTTATCAGCAAGAAGTCAGAACTCTGAGCTGAACAGGTAATATTCTCCCTGATTGTTTAATTTTCTTTAAATGTCATTTCCATGCTTTTCAGTGCTGAGAGGATCACTTCAGGAGGCAGAGAGTAAAAGAGACTGAAAGGAAAAGAAAGATTTGATAGACTCAGAGGGCTGGGGATTGGCTGAGATTTTGAGACTGATTTCCACACTTCCTGGCAAAGGAGCCCAGAGACACACTTTCCCTCCCTACAAGCCAATGGAGCTATGTAGATCCTGGTAAGACCTGGAACACTTTAGACTTTTGGAAACATGCTGTGATCACTTCCTGGAATAAGGTGTGGGTGGCTAAAAACCTCAAAGAACATCTCTGTAAGGAAAGCAACTTGGGGAGCAATATAAACTTATCTGGCTGCCACTTAAGACTGCAGCTGCAAGGTAGCACACAATGTGTCCCATCAAATCCTGAAGAGGTGTCTAGGGAACCCGAGAGCCATATGTAGCTGAACTCCTATGTAACTGACATTCAGGGAAAGTTTCCTCCTTTCATTTTCTATAATCAGCACTTCCATCTTAAAGTTTGTTTTATACAGTAGGGTTTAATTTTTAGAATGAAGTTTAGAGGTGTCAGATATCTTGATGTTACAGGACCAGCACTAATTGTGGACATTCTAAAATTCCAGTGGTAGAGGAGAGACATACATATTAGTAGATGTGGGCATGTGACAGAATGACATCAAGAAGATACTCTTTGCTATGCTGGGACTGAGATAGCATCCCAGAGATTGGTGAGTTTGGCAGGAAAGCAGCAGGACTAAGGCTTTCTGAGTCTAGAGACCAACCTGTGCAAAGACTTGGAAATCTGAAGACCATCTTGGGTGCAGGGCTGTCCAGATAGGTTGATATGACTGAGAATGAAGTCAGCCTGTATGCATTTGGCCTGGGGTCAGGGCTATTGTTGAAGATTATAGCACAGATGGTGGCATAAAGACCTTCAAACATCATCTATAGGAAGGAGGAGAGCTCTCAGCAGGCTTAAACATGACACTTCTCAGTTGGAGGGTAGTGATTAGAATTAGTCAAATCCTTTCATAATGGAATTTCGGATGTTAAGAATATGGGTGAGTCAATTTTTTCTTGAAGAGGAAGTTTCGTTAGCTATCCTTAAATCACCCCACATGGGAGCCTCTGGAGTGTAGAATTTAGTTTTACCTTGCTTAGAAAGGACTTATTTTTGTCCTTTATAAGAAAGCCTGCTGTCTACTCTGGGGTCCTATGGCAATTAATTAGTTAATGTTTGGGAGGAATAAAAGGAACAGAAAGCTTTGCATATAAAAAGTCTTATAAATGTTAAGTGTTATTGTTTTCCATCTGATTTTTCCCCATTCTATCTTAGTTTCATATCAAATTAGTCATAACTGCATCGGTTAGGGCTCCTCTGACTAATTATGCTGCCAATAAAAGGAGAAGAATTCCCATTCACACTTTCATTGTGATTTCCTTCTGTCTCTGAACCTCTCCTCCCCTTTCTCTAGTGTGTTGCTGAGAGTGACTAACTACTCAGGGATCCAGAAAAGTAAGCACTGCTGTTACCTCTCCATGTTCACTGTAGTCTGTGAGATACCAGAATGTTCCTCATAAGTTAGCAGCAAATGGATTTCAGGGTTTACTGAACAAACACTATGGTGAAGACATAAACATGCTAAGGCTTTCCACCCACTAGGGGCTGCTTTTCTGTGGGGAGGGTAGAGACTTCTATGCTTCTGCTACAGGTAACATACAGAAAACTTGGTGAGGCTGAGGTAGTGGTGTTCTCCATGAGCAACACCAATAAACTATGGGGTAACTGATGCAAATATGGATTCCTCTCCATATCAGCAGTCTCTTATCATAATGATGTCATACAGCAAAGCAACCCCAAATACAATGAATTAAAGCACTGGGCATTTGTTTAGTCTAAGAAACTATAGGTTGGTGATTCAGACCTGGCTCAGCTAGATGGCTTTTGCGCTCAACCAATGTCTAGATCTCACCTAGCTATTGGCAGTGGCCATCTTTAGAAAGGGTATCCCAAAGGACTGAGCTCTGTTCCCCTCATCTCATCCTTCCTTTGGCTGGTGTGGATGAGTCATTCTTAGGACTTTGGGGGGTTTGTGAATGAGAGCAGCATCTAAATACATCCTTTAGACTTAGATTTAGAAGCAGTACCACTTCAATTTTGTCTTTTCAGTTTACCAAAGAAAGGGACATTGCAGGGCCCAGATTCAGAAGGCAGCAGGGGGCACACAGCAAAGGACAGCATCAGGGAAGAGTGAGAAAATGAACTATTAATGCAAGCAGCATACCACAACACTCCTTTGGTCTAGGTTTTCTAAATGCATAAGGTTAACACATTACATGTCTAATCATTTTTGTAGAAAATTATCCTAGTTATCAATGAAGTCTGAAAACAACTGGAAATAGGCAAAAGCAGCAGAACAGTTGGAAGCTGGAAAAGACATGAGATTACTGGCTGCCTGGCAACCTTACCATAGATCAGTGATGGTGAACCTGTGGCTTCTTTTTTTTTTAAAGATAAGAGATGTTGATTTTGAGATTTTTTTTTTAAAGCTAAGGTCTTATTATTTAGGTTTAATTAAAGTGTTGTCACTTTGTGATAAATAAGTGGGTTTTGGGTTTCAGTTTGGGCTTTTGTCTCTAAAAGGTTTGCCATCATTGCCCTAGAAGCTCCTTAGCTATCAGCTTTCCATTTCTGCATCTCTAGAACTGAACTGAATCTCTTCAACTGTCCATGAAATTGTGTGCCTTGTGACTCTATGCTGACTGCCACCTTGAGAAATCCCTATGAAAGTTGGTTGGGAACCCTGGAAGTCTGGGAAGATTTTAGGAGAAGGCAGTAGAGAAAGAATAAGAACAGTTCTCTCAGAGGGAGAGGAACTGAAGGAGCATTGAAATATAGTGTGATGTAGCTAAAAAAGAAAATGTCTAGAATTGTAAACTGAATCCAGATTGCGGTGTGCCCTCAGCAGCTGAGATGTTGCAGATTTGGTTCTTAGCTAATGTGCTATAGTCTTCAGAGACATCTGAAAATAGAATCATAGAAGGTGGAAACAAAATTGTCATGCACTGAAATAGGACTTTGATGTCTGAAGTTGGCATCATGTCATTTGGAGCTTTCTTATAAAACTGCTGTGTTAAATCTGCATACATTATGAGGATGTAATCATAAAGGTAGTGTCCGGCCTCTGTTTTGTTCCATATATTTGATAGGACCAGTCCTTCCTCCAACCTTGATGGACAATTCAGGTGGGTTCCATGTCACTCTTGGGTCCTATTAAGTCCTGTGGTTAGTAATTTAGTGTCTATTTTATATCCAAGAGTCCAAATTTTGATCCTGGTTTAATGTGCTATCTTCCCATTTGCATTGTAAATGCCACCATCTAGGAAGTGCTAGGAGAAGGAAGCCGGTGGTCAGGAGAAGGAATATGAACTGCTACTTCTCACTTCCAGTCACTTCAGTGTCTAATCCTACCCTTCTGAAGCACAGATCCTGCATGTCTAGGATTTAAAGAAGGGACCAGAAAGAGTGCAGGTCCCTCTTTCTTTGATGGGTACAGGTGTGGGCTGAGTCTTATACTCTCTGATCCTTTTCTTGAAATCCTGTGGAGACACCCTAACTAAGGCTGGGTGCAAGGTAGTGGCAGGAACTGGATGGGCAAAGAGAGAAAGCCAAACAAGTTTGATTGCAGGCAAAATGAAAAGGAAAGTCACTTGAGTTGATTACAGAGAGGTAGTCTGGCACAGAAATTACACCACTGAGTTTGCCTTGACTTCAGGTGTTTGTACTCTTCTACCCATCAGACATTGGTAAGGGGATATCATGGCAGTAGGGTGTGCTGGGACATAAACTCCCAGAGACTTGCAGCAATTTGTTCCTATAGAAAGAGCTTCAGCTCCAGGGCAAGCATCCAAATGCAGTTATTTGCAGGTGTAGAATATTAGAAAAGCACACAGAAGCTGGGAACAGAAAGAACAAAACTAGTAAAAGGGATCCCAAGAATATGGTGATGTGCTGTCTGAGTCTTCCACCCCTTCTTGTGTCAGAAGTCTCTTGCTTCCATTCCTGTGAGGCAGGTAAAGGACACACACACACACACACACAGAAGTTCTTAGCTTCTTTTTTAGGCTTCAGGCATCTTGCCATCCCTGCTTTCCTCTATGTTGAGGCTTAGTTACTCCTTTCAAGTGTATCTCCTGGGTGGGATCAAAGACCCTTCACATGTTTTGATTTTGTTTCAAGTTTTTTGCTGGTCTCCAGGAGATACTTCTTCATTGTGTTGTATCTGGGAGTGTTGGCTACTCAACCCAGCACTTTCTTCTCTGGCTTGGTTGTCATCTGTTATCCAGCTTAATTTTTAGTCAGGATTGTTTAAGGAGAAGTCTGATACCATCCCCTATGACCCTTATCTGTGACATGGCACACTTCAATGAGTCAGAGCATAGCTCTCTGAAGGAATCCTCAAAAATCTCCTCCAGTAGTCAACTCCCAGCTGTTTCATAAGAACTTTAGAGGCTTGTAATTTGGCAGTGGTGGTGATAGGGAGTCTTATTTTATTCTGCCACCTTTGTTGGAGTGTGCCTTCAGGTAAGCTTCTATTTCTTACAGCTGTTACACTTCACGTGAGGAAGCAAGCTGCTATGGTTTGGATGTAGTTTGTGTCCCCCAAAATTCATGTTGAAATTTCTTTGCCAAGGTGATAGTGATGGGAGGTAGGTCCTTTGGAAGGTGATTAATTTGTTAAGAGGAATTAATGTCTTTCTTTTAGAACTGAGTTACTTTTAATGGGGCTGGACTAGTTACAGAGAATGTGACTTGTTATAAAGCAAGGGTGGACCCTCAGTGCTGTGTTTTGTCTTGCACACATGAACCCGCTTGCCCTTTCAAATTCCATCACATAGGAACAGAGCACGAGGTCCTAACCACATGGGGCAACCAGTCTTGGACTACCCTGCATGCAGAACCTTGAGCCAAAAATAAATAAATAAATAAAGAATAAATAAATAAATCCTGTATTTTTCCTTTATAAATTACTCATCATTAGATAATCAGTTGTAGCAAAAAATGTGGACTAAATCATTGGTGTTCCTAAAAAATCTGACTGATTGAATAAAAGAGGTAGAGCTTTTTGGTTTTGAAAGGGAGTGCCATATTTCTTTCTCTGAGGTTAATATATTTAAATAGGAAATTCCTAGAGTTCATTCAGAGCAATCATATAAGAGTGCATATATTTTATCCAAAAAGAAATTGGTGAGTGCATCCCTGCCAGGCTCACTGAACTGAGAGAATTGTAGAAGGGAAAGCAAGATACCATAACAGTTCTAAGAAGAAAGCAGATTTTAAGCATCAATGATGGAGTTTAAAAGTCAGGTAGGATGGAGGCCTGTGGTAGCTTTGACAAATAAACCATCCATGGGTTCAAGGAGCCTGAGAATTTGCATTCTTGGCAGCAGGGTGATACTTAGTAATCATTCCTCCATAATCACTGGTTTTCTTTTTCTGTCTGGAGCTGATTTTGAGCCCTGTGTAACAGTTTTTGGTATGCCTCATATTTTCAGGGAGTGGATGGAGGAGGTCACTTTGGAGTCTCAAAGTGCTAATGTTAGTTCCAGTTCTGCTGTTTTCAAGCTGTGTGTTTCTGTATATGTATTTTTTAGCTCTTTGAGTTTCTTTGCAAAATGAGGATAGCTATAATTACCTTTACAGAGTTGTGATAAAGTTTAAATAAGATATGTGGGCAAAGATCTTGGGATGTGGTATAAGGTCCACAGGTATCCATATCTTTCTTGCCTTATGGGTAGAATGCTGGAGAGTTTGAAAAGAAAGATAAAGGAATCAGCAATCATTCCTCCATAATCACTAGTTTTCTTTTTCTGTCTGGTTTTCTTTTTCCTTTATCTTTCTTTTCCTATACTCACTTTCTCTCTAGAGCAGGGATAATCTGTGGTCTTGGTCTACAAACTCAACTGTGGGAAGCCAACTTTAGTTTGGTGGTTTGCATTGGTCCTGAGATTCCTGTGTTTTGTGGAGGAAGGGATTTGAAAGGCCCATGCCATACAATGTCCCAACTAGAAAAAAGAAAGAACTGAAAAAATTTGTTTAACACCAGAGTGGTGAGTGAAGGAGTGAGTGGAAGAAGCTGGAAACCATCTGTCATTTGTTCCTGCATTGGTTCAGCTGTTGCTTGTCAGAAGAGCAGAGTGTGTGCTTGGGAAATAACTTCTGGTTATTTGCAAGGTGTGCAGCTAGGACCTGAAGCCTTACTCCATAATGTCTTCCATTATGTAAGTCAGTCAGTCTTCAGGGGTCACTTTCCAAGCCAGTAGCTTCACATGCTTCTCAGTCCAGGAAATTTTTCTGATCTCCTTATGTGAAGGAAAGCAGGCCTATTGGGCTTTCCTGGAATCCTAGCATAGAATGTGTATGTCTGTGATTTTATCTCCTACATGAGACTACGAAGGCATCCTATGTTCCTTTATCTTTCTTTTCCTATGTCCAACACTCTCTTTATGCTTTGTACTTAGTAGGCCTCAATAGCTCTTTGTGGGTGAATAAATAAAGTCATCTGGGTTCATTATGCTGCATGTAGGGTCCTACCTTTAGTCCACAGGGACCCTGTTAGCTACAAATCACCGCCTAGGTTACTGGGGAGGCCCCAGATGATGTGTTATCAGTGTCTAGAATTACAAGCTTGCTTGAAGTTCTCCAAGCTCCTACTAGGATTCACTTGATTTCCCAGTCAGCAGACAGTTAATAAATGTCCACTAAGTGCTGGGCTGAATCTCTGTGCAGGGAAGGAGATGGGCTAATTGCTTAGGGCTTGATCAACATTAACTTTCTCAGCCATGGAGGAGGGTGACAGAGTTAGAACAGGCTTCATAGCAGAATGCCTTTTTCCTGTGCATTGCATCTCCTCCCTGGAGGCATCTAGCAAATGTACGAAGTGACTGAAAAGGATGGTTTGCAACAACTTTAAAGAAATGGAACTTCCTGGAAGAACTATGAAGAGAAAAAGCCAAATTTCAATGAAATTATTAGAGTGAGGTTAAAGGAGAGAGATGAGTAAGATGAAGTGCAGGTTAGGGACAGAGAGGCAAAGATGGAGTTATCAAAGTCTAAATAGCATGAAAATAATTTCATGCTTTTCTTAAAACCACATTTTATTTGAAACCCACAAACCTCTGGTTCTAATTATTTCATCAGTTACATTTGTCCTTGCTCTGAAATCTTGAAAATGAGGCTAAATTTTCTAGTAATGATATTTCCCAGTTTCTGCGATCATATTTTCACTCAGGATTACAAATATATAGCTTGTTCAGAGTGGTATTGGGTGTTGATTTCTCAAAGCCTAAGAAATTCAAGAGCGGAAGTCAATAACTTTTGTAAAACTTTATTGCCACATGGGTAGAGACAGTGCTTATTTCTAAGTCCAGGTTTTCTCCCTCTTCTCCTCCATTTCTCCTTATCTCTTTTATTCACTCATCAAACATTTATTGAACAATCTAAAATTCACTGACTGGAATGAAGAGGTGAACAAGAGAAATACAGTCCATAACTATCCACTATAGTTCTATAGGAGCTAATAAGTTCTATTCATTCATTTGTTCAATAAATATTCATAGAGGGCTAGATATTTGATTATCTCTGTTATGCATTGTGAATGTAAGGATATACAAGAGAGAAAAGACAAATTACTTTTTCTTTTGTACAGGCTATAATTTGTGTGGGGAAAGATGTTAAAAAGCAAATAACTTCATAAAATAAAAACATGATGTGTTGGAAAGATACTTAGTGGTCTAGCTGACATGGTTGTCTTTTCTCATTGCCTCAAGTTTCATCATTGTGTTCAACCTTGAGTCCTGGAAATGCATGTATATGTTTTAATGTAATTATGAGTGTGTGTGTGTGTGTGTGTGTGTGTGTGTGTGTGTGTGTATGTGTGTATAGCCAGGAAAATGTGTGTTTCCTTTTTTATTCATTTTCAGGAAGAAGGGGAACATAAGATGTCAATGAATATCTTACTCCTGTTGATTCTTCTTTCTTATCACCAAGAAAATCCAAGGTATCTATGGGGCCTTTCAAATCTGCATTGCTAGAAAGCTAAAAAGACAGTGGATTCAGCCATGGTTAAGGCTCTTGTTCTCACTGATTTCAATGGATTTGTTATATTCCCAGGGTTCCCAGCCCTTACCTGGAAACCTGGGCCCCACAATGAGATAGATTTAAAACACTTCATATCAGAAGTAGAGTAAGAAAAGCTACAAACAATATTGTTTCTGCCTGTGGTATAGTGACTTGTACATATAAGAGGATGACATCTGCACTCTTTCCAGCCCTCCCATGGTAACAAATAGAAGACTCACTGGGGTCTCACATGTCCCCTAAGCAATCCCATCACTAGACAGAGAAAGCATGGGCACTTCATTTTCTGTCTGTAGATCTTCATATAGGCCCCTTTCTTCTCTTCCTCCATAAACAATGAGGATTCTACAGAGTTTTATAATCATTTAATGACACATGCCTCACAAAAAGTATTTTAAATAGCTGAATTTATTACTGTTATTGGTTTACAGTAATAACAAGGTACTTGGTTCTTACTTTTGCAAATATAGAACCCTTAGGGGATTTGTGGCAGACTATGCTTTCCCAAAATGGCCATAGTAGCACCTTCTACCTCCATGTACCTCTTTAAAAAATTGTTTGTTTATTTATTTTCTTAGTACAGGGTTTTGCTACACAGCTCAGACCCATAGTGATCCTCCTGTCTCAGCCTCCCTAGTGCTGGGATTACAGGCATGTGATACCATGCCTGGGATTCTGGGGCCAGCATATCATGCCATACTGGGGACTGAACCAGGTTCTTGGGCTTGCCAGGCAGGCACTTAGACTGCTGAGTTATCTTCCCAGCTGCCTCATACCTCTTTAATGGAACTTTGCCATTCTATTCTCAAGAGGCATAGATATTATCTGTTTCCTTGACTTTGACTTAATTCTGATACTGTTTTGACCTATGGAATAGGCCAAGTGGCACTTCTAGCTCTGGCATATAGCTCTTAGCCAGCTTGGCATTTCTACTTCCTGCCTCTTATAGCCAGCTGCCATGTAAGAAGTGTGGTTAGCCTGATACTATAAGATGACACACCATGTAGAAAGGCCCAGAAGCAAGAAAGCTTATGCTGAGTGAAGAAGCCATCTATGAAGTGGACTTTTTAGCTCCAAAATTCCTGGATTCCCAAATAAATTCCTCAGCTCCCAAATCATGGAATTGTAAGAAGAAAATGGCTATGATGTAAGTTTTAGAAGTAGTTATTTACCCAGTAAAACTAAACAGTCCCCTTTTCCTCTTTCAGGTCTGCATTTCTGTTTCCCAAGGACTTGGTGATTGTGTTAACTTGAGAAAGGCAAGACTGATACAGTCCAGGTGGTCTGACATTCAATTATTGACTCAATTGTCAGTTAGTTGTATGTTCATGGGACACTTGGAATTTCAGCCTTTTGAACTATCACATAGTTAAGTGACAGTTAACTACCTGGGTGTGGCGAGGTGGCAGTGAGTTAATCCAGCTGAATGTGCCTTGGAGCACTCCCATTCTAGGCACACTGTCAGGTGTAACCTGAAGATGAAAAACCTTCTGAGGTTCTTGGGTCACCTTTGGGCCATGCCCACACCCCTGACAAGGCTAGGCCCCTATCTTAGTTTTGATAGATTCTGAGGTCTGGTTTTGGGATGGGAAGAGGAGAGGACTCTGTAGGGTTGCAGTGAGGCAGCTTCAGAAGTTCTTGAATGTGTTCCAGCGTTGTGCTACACCATTTAATATTATCACTTTTATGCTCATCTCCATTTCGTGGATGAGGATACTGATGCTCAGGGAACTCATGTGGCTTCTCTAAAGACCTTCACTAGTCATGATGAAACAACGATAATAAAAGTCAGCTTCCTGATCACCAAGTCTGATAGTATCTGAGGCAGTTGCTTAGGAATTTTGACTTTAGCATAAAGTGGAGGAGCTAAGGAAGTCTCTGAAGGGTATGCAGTTTTAATCTGTGAACACTGCAAAGTAATGACTAGAACAACATGAAGGCTTTTGGATTACTTGTAAGTCCTCCTTGGATTACACTAGAAGTTTGTCCCTTCCAACTGATCATTCTTGGCAAAGCAGGCATAAAAGGTGCCTTAGTTTTTCCACTTCCAGTGGGAGGTTCTTCTGTTTTGAGCATGTGTGTTCATCTTTCTGGAGTTTTTCTTGACAGAAACAGGGAAGTTTTTGACAAACAACTTTAATATTCTTGGTGTCTGTGTGGCTGGCACTAATAATCCTGAGCACTTACAAGGTCACTGTTAAGATTAAATCTGAGTCATCTGAGGCAGATGTTGACACATCATTATTTAAAATCCTGAGCTGCTGAAGGACTCCCATCCCCATGAGCTATGATTCACTGTCCAAATGAACACCCCAAATTCCACACAGCTTGCTGAGCAGGGACTGTAGACTCCATCAGGGCAGAGAGGCTGCTGCACTTCGTGTGATGAGGGCCTGCAGTGTGCTGGAGAGGAATCAGCCTGTGCGGGGAATGAGTGTGTTTGAGGAGACCCGAGCTCCTGGCTCGTGTCTTGCTGTGGGCTTTATTTTTCTTCCTACTTTTCATAAACCTTCCTGTGATTTATTTATTTATTTATTTATAACCTTTTGTTTTCATTTTTTTATTGAGGTAAAATTTTAAAGTAAATGTATTGTCTTAGGCATCCAGCTTTAAAAAAAAAAAAAAAAAAACAACTTTACAAATATATACTCCAAGTGAGCACCACTGATATCAAGACAGGGAACATTTTCACTGACCCAGAGTATCCCCTGGGATGCTTTCTAATCAATAATCCCTCAAAGTAACCATCGGTGTGTCTTCCACTCATTCTGCTGTGTAAGATTTCAAGTAAAAGGAATCAAATGGTGTATACTCTCATTTCTGACATTTTGCTCAGCAAAAACGCCTCTGAGATTTGTCTTGTGGTATTGTGTATATCAGCAACTTGTTCTTTTCATTGTATGACTTTACAACAATTTGTTTGCCTATTGCCCTGTCAATGGACCTCTGGGCTATTTCTATAGCTTGGCTATAATGAATAGAATCGTTACATCTATTCTTGTACACATCTTTCTGCTGAGATATGTTTTCATTTCTTTTAGAAAATACCTAGAAATGGGCTTGCTGAGTCATAGGTTAGGGATATATTCAGCCTTGCCAAAAGCTGTTAAACATTTCAGATACTTAATACTTTCAGTTTTTTATGATTTTAGTCTTTCTACCTTGTCTCTCAAATTAGTTTTAATTTTAATTTTCCTGATGAATGATGGTGCTATGCACTTATGCCTTTTGGCCACTCACATGTCTTTTAATTTTGTGAAATATTTGTCAAAATATTTGCCATTAAAACATTTGATTTTATTGGTGGGATGGATTATCTGATGTGTGGATTACAGACTCTAGATAGACACAGATAAGCAAGGGAATTATAAGGATATAAAAAGAGTAGAAAGGATTGTTTCTTTCTACTCTGTTTACAACCCATGAACAGAAGAAAATCTTTAAGGAAACTCCTCTTGCCTTATTTAAAACAAAGAGATTCTAGTGGTAGATTCTCTCTCTCTCTTTCCTACATGCACATACTCCTATCATTGGGAGGAGCTCAAACACCAGAAAGGCTGCATTCTAATCCTGGGATCTTGAGAATGTCATGTGAAGGGCACACAGACACATACTGCTAGCCCTACCAGGTGCAGAAATAAGAGTTTGTTGGGGGAAAATTTGTACCTAATGAGGTGGTAGAGTGAGAGCAGTTTCTAGAGCTCTCCTTTGGCTAGGCCTAATGGTATGAAGGGCCATGGCCAAAGCCAGAAGAGAGCTGTTCTATCTCTTAAGCCTCCTTATATATGCAGGTTTGAGAAAGCAAGAATATCATAGCTATTGAGCAGTGGTAGCTCCTTTCATTACTTGGAAGGGTGGGTGGGAGTCCATGAGTTGGGCTGGTGTCCACTCTTTCTTCTGTTAGATAACTCAGATCTGCTCACATTGTCTCTTCCCCTCCCGTTCCCTTCCCCTCCCCTCCCCTCCCCCCTCCTTCTCTCTCCTCTCCTTCCTTCTACTTTTCTCCTCTCAATTTCTCTTTTTTACTCTTTTGTCTCCTCTCTTCCTCTCCTTTTTCTCCCCTCTCTTTCTCCTTCCTTCCCTTCCTCCCTGCTCTCCTTGGTGGAGGTGCCTCACTATATAGTACAAACTTGCCTCCAAATTGTGGCAGTCCTCCTGCCTCAGCCTCCAGAGTGCTGGGATTACAGGCATATGTCACCACATCTAGTGTTGCTCTTGCCTAAGTCCCCAAAAGTTAGAGAGAAAATGAATCTCCAGAGCTATCTGGATTTGTCTCTCAACAGGAATTTAATTATCCTCTCTGTTTTTCCATGTATAAGATGGAGACAGTACCCTATTTTGAAGAACTATTGTGAAGATTAGAAATAATCATGTAAAATACTAAGCATAGTGCTTAGGGCCAAACACATTTCAGTTTTCTTCATTTCAAGGGGAAAAATTAAAGCACTTACTGTCAATTTGGAATTTAGAATGCCCATAGGAAATCTGGCTGCTTAGCTGATAACAGCTGCATTACTGTACTTTTTATTGCTATAATTAAATACCTAAAGCTGGATGCTTATAGAGAAAAGGTACTTATTTAGCTCATAGTTCTGAAAGTTCAGGGGCATGGCACTGGAATAGGTATAGTTTTGGACAGGGCTCTCTTGGCTGGGATACACCATGGTAGATTATAGTACGTGGAAGTGCTTGCATTTGCTTACATTGCCAAAAAAGAAGCCATAGAAGGCTGCAGTCTCATAATTCTTTGGAAGGACACACCCCCAATTCATCTAAGGATGTTCAGCCTCTCAAAGGTTCCATCTTCCAACATCACCAGACTGAGAATCAAGCTCCCACACAAGCCTCCTTGGGGGACAAACTCAAACCATATCTAAACTACAGTACTGAAGAAGCAGTTGCACTCTTTTAATGCCACATATCATGATCTAAAACCTGGGAGGAGGTTTTTATGCTAATAGCTTCTGGGGATTGTAATTAGCATATGGCAAGGGCAAGACGCACCCTCACTTTAATTTAGTGTGCAGCACTGACGCAGATGAGCCTCTTGATGTACAGTTGCTGGAGGATGAGAGAAGTGGCAGTTGATAAAGTTGCGTATTATGACACCGAAACATTAGGCTCCTGGATGCTTCTAGAGCTTTTACAGATTAATTCATGGAGGTGTACATTATGAAATGCTAGATCTTCATAATGGAAGAATCAAGGCATTGAAGAAAAATATCAAAAGAGTTCTTTAAAAAATTCTCTTAATGAAAGCTCTGATCATACTTTATGGGATGTCTGTTGTTATGGAGACATGAGTGAGCATAACTTGAGGATTGAAAAAGATGCTTTAATATGGAGACTTACACTTATCTATAAGTGCTTAGTAAAAAACATTGCTTTGAAGAAACAGATTCAAGATGTTATATAGAACATTTTATGATGTCAGTAAAACTTTCTGAGTTTCTGTCCGACTGGCCTATCTTCTAGTGTCCATTTAATTCTTCATTGTGTTTTATTTCAGAGTCATAGTTGGGTTTGTTAATCTGTTCATTTATTCACTCATATTTTCACATTTAAGAGATATTCAGAGAAGTGCCTATTTTCTAGCAGAAGGTCATGCCCCTGGGAGGGTCCATGTTTCACAAAGTAATTTCAGGAAAGAGGTAGCACATTCCCATCACTGGCTGACATTTCCCTCTGAATTATTCTTCATTCACTCTGCAACAGTGACTTCAACAATAAGGAAGTTTAAGGGTCTTAAGAAATGATAAAATATCATGTATGAAGGTGGACATATGACTTTAAGAGGTGCCCAGAGAAGAATTAATGAGGAAGGGAGTGGTCAGATCTCACTGAAGAAGGTCTGGCTGCTGCACCTTGGATAATGAAGTTGCTGGGTTTGTGGGGGTCAGAGCTCCCCGAAGCTGGGAATGTGGTAAAACTTTATGGGGCTCAGGTGGCTTCATGCTGGGAATTAGTGGGGAGGATGATGTCACTGTAGGAAAGAGGCCTAGAGTGTGGAGTGCTTGCAACTGGTGGACTATGGTAGGTGGTCACTGCCTGAGAGAAGGCTTTGAAGCTGCTGAGAATCATCTTCTTCGGTGTGCAGCTGGGGCACCTCCCCATCCCGTGATGGAATGCGCAGCTGCAGACCTGAAAAGCAAAACGGCAAGCCCTATCCAGAAGGGAAGTTCCTTCTTCCTGTGTTGTCTCACCATCTCCCTCTACTGACAAACAATGACATTGTACACACTGAAAAATCCTTGAAGGGTCCAGGTCATTATCATAGGTTATGTCAGTCAGCTTTCTGTTGGTATAATAAAATACCTGAGATGATCAACTTAAAAAGAGGAAATGTTTACTTGATGGCAGTTTCAGAGGTTTTAGTACACTAACCTGCTTCATTTGGGCCTGTGGCAAATAGTATATCACGGAAGGAACATGTGGCAAAGGAAGCTGCTAACTTTATGGGTCTGGGAAACAGAGAAAGAGGGAGGCTGGAAGGGGTAGGGGCCCCAATGTCTCCTTCAGGGCTACACCTCCAGTGACATAACTTCTTCTCTCGCACCCTATCTTAACGATTTCACCATCCTACAAAAGTGACATAGGCTGTTAACTCAGCCTTTAACATATGACCTTTGGATGACACTTGTCCAACCCATAGAGAAGGTTAAATTTTACTTGTTCTGTGACACATTAAGTCAATAACCTTGATTTATGGTTTATTTTATAAAATCATTGTAACATATTTGACTTTCACTCCTATTCCCAAGGAAGCTTCACTGGCTGTGAAGTTGAGGTTGTTGAAAGGCTTCAAAATGAAGAGAGCAAGATCTTCAGAGATGTTGTCTTGTAGAAGGAAGACTTGGAATGCAAGCTTAGGTGGGTAGCAGTGATTTGGACTTAGATCTTCCCTACTGAGAGATAATTCTATCCATTTTGGTTTATAGATTTGAAACCACAAGGCAATGAGTTTCAGTTCTATTATTAGACACCTGTGAGTTCAGATACCAAATGTGTACCTAATGGTGTACCAGAGCTGGCCTCTAAAGTCACAACTTTCCCATTCTTATTGTAGGTCCATCTACTATTCCCTAAAACAGAGGCTGACATTCTCTTCTTTAAAAATTTTAAAACAAAATCTTTTCTTTATTTACTTATTTAGTACAGGGTCTTGCTATGATGCTCAACTTGTAGTGGTTCTCCTGTCTCAGCCTCCCCAGTGCTGGGATTACAGGTGTGCACCACTATGCCTGGTTTCAGAGATGGCATGGCTTCAGGGCTGGCATGGTTTTGGGGCCCACATGGCACGTGGTGCTGGGGATTGAACCCATGTCTTTGCACTTGCCAGGCAGGGGCTTAGACTGTTGAGCTTTCTCCTTAGCCCTCACCATACTTCTCTTGGAAAGAGCCTACTAATACATGCTTTAGGTTTTTCTGGCTGTATCATTGTGGTTATGACTTCTAGCTCTGCCTTGCTAGTATAAAAGCATCCATTAACAATGTCCATGTGAATGAAGTGGTTCTGTTGGGGAGGCCAAGTGTTGAACCCAGCTGTGCTGGGACCAGTGTGTCCCCAGGGAACTCTGGTTCTTATGCTAGATTGCTCTCTACCTCCTTGAGGGAAATGTCACCTTAGGCCTCATTACCTGCTTTATGACAGGCCTTGATTGCTGTCTCTGAAAGTATCCTATTATATTATTCTGTCTTAGGGTTTAGAGGATCTAGGGTGGAGGGTTTTGGATGTTTCTCATCTAGAGTGTCTCAGATTTTTAATTAAACTTGTTCTTCAGGGTTAAAGCTCTATAAACTCAGTAAAGTGGCAGCTTTTGTTAAGTTCCTGAAAAACAAGATGACAGAATATGGGAAACAGAAGATGCAGTTTTATTTAAGCAGAAGCAATGATGATGCAGATCAATAAAATATAGCTCACTATATTGTTTTATTGTTGCTATAGTTACTCCCAATAAAAAGTTGTTACTGTAGGTAGAGGTTCATCTGTTATTGTCACCTGTGAATTTTCTTGGCTAGAGAAGATAGAGAGAATTTTAATATATCAGATAATGCATTTTAAGCAAAAGAAAGGAACCAATAAAATGAAGCTTTAGCTGAATCATCTAGTGGGAGCGTTGGGTGAAGCTTTGTAGACAGACAGCTGCCAGCTTGCCTCAGTGTTGGGCTGGTTTGTAAGCCTGGGGGCTGTGCTCTCAACCTACAGCTCATATAACAAGATAGCCATGGCAGCCTGGAATTCTCTGGTGCTTTTCTTGAGGTTTATTTAAATTCTGGGGAAAAATTGTTGATGCTGAGATATTTACACTCTTTTGATGATCACTGCTTAAGCTACTTGTTTGATAGACAAATTCTTATTAAACAAGTATAATAAACTGCAGAAATACAACAGCTCTTAGTGCTTTTCCAGTGTTGTGTCACATCCAAAAAAGCCATGTCCTGTAGCTTGCAGATACATTTTTAGGAACTGCTTCTATGAAGTTGCCTAGGCTATTTCTCCTGAGATACTGGCTAGGCTAACACCCTATTCCCTTGTGTAAAACCATTTTTAGACACTGAATTAATTGTAGGGATGTTAAGGTCAAAGAGATCTGTGTTCCTTTGCAATAAATTCTACTCTCAGCTTAAGAATATTACAACAGCCAATTAATGAGCTGGGTTGGGATTTGAACTTAGGTTTTTCTATCTTTGTACATTCTAGGAAATAAAAGGAAAATGAAAGCAACAACATTAATAATAACAACCAGCACCAAAATGAACCAAGTCATCTGGTGTCAGATATAAGATTTGACTTGGATTTGAGGAATGGATGGCTCTCACAGTGGCGCTATACACTAAACTGTTGGTGGGCCAACCAAATAGCTCAGTGGATTGAAGCACCTGCAAGCAGGTGCAGGGGCTGAGGGTTCAATCCCCAGGCATGCTGTGCTGGCCCCACTTTAGTGCTTAGGTGTGGTGGTGCACACCTGTAATCCCAGCACTTGGGAGGCTGTAAACAGGAGAATCACTGAGTCTGATCTAGTAGTGAGACCCTGAACACCCTGTGGACCCTTCCCTAAAATTCAGAAAAAAAAAACAACTGTTGGAAATGACATCCTGGAACATGAGTGACAAGAACAAGCAGAGATTTAATTGTGAGAGCGAGCTGCTTGAGGGTTCATTTATAAACCACCCTTTGTATAATCTCAACAGGCATTTCTTCTTTTTCTTTTTTTGGTACCAGGAATCAAACTCAGGGCCTTGCCCCTGTGGACAGGCACCTGTGCCCCTGAGCTATATGCCAGCCCTAGATAGCACCTACCAAGACTGTGGTGAAAGAAGCCCTAGAACCAGCCATGCTTTGCACTCTGAGTTTTGGCTTTAAATTGCTGGGAAGGATTCTTTTTATTTTGGCTGGCTCAGGCTGTCTTAAGGGTGGGTCTAGTACAGCATGTGGAGCTGGAGATCAAACCCCAGTCCCCCGTGCCTGACTTGAGTTTGCGCAAGCAGGTGCTTTAAACAACTGAGTTAACCCACAAGCCCCCTAAATTGCTGTGTATCTTTGGTCAAGTTCCAATCTCTCTGACTTTGGAAACAGCATGAATTTGATGGCAATGGTGTACGTTTAGGTTAACTTGGGCTTGTTCATAGTGAAGGCAGAAGATTCCAAGAAGCATAGGTTTAATGTCTCTTTCATCATATTCCTTCAACAGAAGCAAGTCTCAAGGCCAGGCCAATGGGAGGAGCTGCAGGATAACATTGTGGAGAGGTGAGGAAAGAGAGAGGATAATTATTACAAATAGTGTACACCAAGGTGGTTTTCACTCTTGGATCTCCAATAAAAACAAATGATTATAGGTGATTTAATTCTGTCATTTGCATCAAGCAGGAGGAGAGGCAGGCTCCTACCATAGAAGAGCAGTGGACAGATCAGAACTTGTTAGCTGTGTAGTTTTGGACAAGTTACTGAACCTGTTGACAGTTCTATTATTTTGCCCTAAGTCCCTGAAACCTTTATGCAGTCTGTTCTAGTTCAGCACTAGAGGTGCTGTTAGAACCAAGGGTGAGCCTTGTGTGATTGTAGTTGCATCCACCAGTGGCTTCAGGAGGGAGTGTGTCAGCTGTGGCCACTTTTGGCTTTAAGAATCAGTTTAAAGTGCACTTGGCCCTTGGTTGCTGTTCAGGTCAACTTTCAGCCTGGCTCACTGCCCTCCGGTTTCACTGAGGGAGCTCTGAGTAGCAGTGGATGAAAGATTTTTTTTTTCCTCTTGCACTCCAAGGCAGGCTTCTCCTATGGGAAATCTTCTCTTGTTAGCTCAACTTTTGAATTGCTCGACCCCTTTGGGGGTTGGTAAAGGCTTCAAGTGCATCTATATTCTGCTTGCTTGTCTGGGTTGATTTTCAACTTTGTTTTCCTGCAACGAAAAACATATGTACAGATGGCAGTAATTGGGAATTTAATAATTTTTTGATGTTTCTTGTAGTGCTTGGGAAATCCAGGGAGACTGGCATATATATATTTTCAATGTTTCCCTATTCTGTCCTAAAACTGTGCTAAAACCCTACATGTATTTTGTTTTCTCCTTTTTTTCTCTCTCTTAAGCACAAGGCAGGCTAACTCTGAAGTCCAGTTTTCTTTTTGGAGGATGTGTATGTTGGTTCCTTATTTTTTCTTTTGTTTTCATTGCAATGATATTCTTTTATTATTTTTACCAGGTTATTTAGAAATAAAAAAATATGTGAAGGAAAAAAAATAACCAGAGTTAGAGACTCAAACAATCTGAGTGTCATCTCCCCATGAGAATTGCTCTTGTGGTTGTAGCAAGATGCTTGTGTTTTTTACCTGATCTTATTTGATTATTGGTTCATCAAAAATGATACTAGCAATGTAGTATTGGCTCCCAGAAGCTTAGGAGTAATATAAGAATTGCAAGTGGTGCTGTTTTTACATCATGTGAGCTCCAGCTTAGCTCTGAGAGAGACAGAGTGGTAGAGTGGGAAGTTTTTGGAAGTAGTGAGAAGATGTTTGGGCATTGGTGCAGGAGCTCCATCACCTCTCTGTGACTTAATGTCCACATTGGAAATAAACTTTTTTTGTTTTACTTAATTCTGTTTTAAGTAAAACAGTGTCCTGAAAGGAAAGAGCTCACTTTTGCTTTATGGACCTTTAGTTAGGATTCACTTGAGGGCTCTGGATGAGGAAGGAAGTTTTATTATTAAACACATATTCTATTTACCTCAGACCTTTGGAAAAATTGGTCATGCCCACTCTCTTCCCCCAGTAACCCTAGTTCTTCCTTTCGTGAGCTTCTAGACCTTGGAATCATCACTGATTGGGCAGCACTGAGATCTTCCCAGAATTCACTTATCACAATTTTTAGTTTCAAAGCATGACTAATGATTGTTAGAATCTGCTGGTAAAAACAGGCAATGGATCCAGGGTGCAGAGGGGTGAAAGAGTAGAGGTCAACCTTATGTTTCAGCCTGTTGGCCTTTAAATTATGGTCTTTTTTTTTTTAAATTATGGTCTTTACTCATGATTTAAATCTGAATGCACTCATCTGATATAGTAGTAAGTCAATTCTCTTCTCAGGTGATAATTGTGACCTGCACACTGCAGACAAAAGTGGCGTCACCCCATCTTGGTGTGCTCTCTGCAGATTTTGGAGTGGAAAAACTCATCTTCATTCCTTTTGTCTACCTTTTTTGTCCCACTCAAAAAAAAATGAATGTCACATCTAGTCTAAGAGGTATGGAATGGGAGACTCAAGTAATGAATTATAGTTTTCTTTGTTAGTTGTTTGGAGAGGGAAGTGTTCCATTAGCACGTGTGCTGGGAGGATCAGCATTTACATTGTTGATACCTGGTGTATCTTGGCTTAGCTGTGGGTCATTGTTTTGATGGGAGATCAGCAGTTATGTAAAGTGTAGGGGGCAAAGTTGTACTCTCGCCCGTACCATCTCTACTATTTACCTATTAGCATTAACTGAAATTGATTAGCCACTTACTCGTGACAGCAATGTGTATCTGTGTTTATCGCTTCATTTAATATTAAAGGCAACCACTTGCTGTAAGTGGTATTGTTACTTCCTTTTGGCCAGTGCAGAAACTGAGGCAATAGGTTCCTTTTGCCTTTCTTATAGAGCCGGTAAAAGGTGATTTGAAGTGAGCTAACTAGAGTGTGGATTCCCTTCCTTTTTGTTCTGTGCTGTCTTAGTAAGTACACAGGACTATTGTGTCTGCAAAACACAAAGATCAAAACACCTCCACCCACTTTGCATTCTTTACCTTAGACTAAGTTTCTTTATTAGGTGGCTTGGGTCAAGGGTGTCGTGGAAGCCTTGGGAGTGGAATCTTTGTAGGTTTTGCTGAGGATATAGTATTGGAACATAAATGCTACTGCAATTCTTTCATGCTATCTCCAACTTAATTTCTTAATAATCTTCTGTTTTTCTTTTTACTTCAGCATTGTCAAAAAATGTGCAGTTCCCTGAACCCACCATGGTTTCTGTTCCCTGAAGTGGTGGTCTCCAGCACTGTCCTGCACCTGGTGATGCTCTCTGTTATTCTCTGTTTCTCATGGGTTACTGGAGGTCTAAGGTAACATGCTCTGGGTATTTACTGTGGTAAACCTAAGTGATTCCATTCAGGTCCATTCTTTAACCTCTTTAAAAGACCAGAGACTGCTCCTCTAGCATATCCAGAACCCAGCACAGAGAAAAATCTTTCACATGTTTGACATTTAATCATCAGTTTTAAACAAAATTCAGGAATACACTTTTTCTGTAGCAAGTGGCTAGCTTTTATTCTTTTGTGATTAGACTGAACCATATGAAATTATTGTTTTCATGCATAAGTCAGAGTTACTTCAATACAGGCAGCTCAAATGTATGTGTTTTTTTTTTTTTTTTTTTTTTTCTTGGCAGAACCAGGGATTGAACTCAGGCCCTTGCACTTGCCAGGGAAGTACTTATTCCACTGAGTCATCTCTCCAGCCCATGTATGTTTATTTATTTATTTTTTTAAATGTGTTTGGTACAGGATCTACAGGATCTTACTACTTGGATCAGACTTGTAGTGGTCCTCCTGTTTTCAGCCTCCCAAGCCCTGGGATTACAGTGTATGCCATCATGCCCAGTCTCAATTGCTGTCTCAGCATGCCCTAGGGGCAGGGCTGGCACAGCATGCCAGGGATCAAACCCTGGCCCCTGAGCCTGAGTAAGCAGGTGCTTTAGTCTGCTGTGCTATCTGGCTGGTCCTGTATGTGTACTTTTTTGTTTTACCCAACATTTTGTTCCTCTCCTCAATTCCTCCCTTCTATTTGAAAACACCGGGTCTTCTCCCTGCCCTAAATGCATCTTGTTTTTTTATGGCTCTGCCTTTGCTTGAGTCCTAAAGGTCCCAAAGTGTTGTCGACAGCCACTATTTCCATGGCTGCACAACCAGTCACCTTTACTACTTTACCACCTGATCATTCTTCTCGTCTCTCCTGAAGCTGTTCTGTTGCTTTAAGCCATCCTCTGATGGCATTAGCTAAAAGCTGTTGTTCATTCTTGCCACCTTCCTATATATGAAGACACTGTGAAGCCCTTACCTTTCTTAACTCTCATGGCAGAAGACTGTCCTGGCCCCACACCCCATTCCTGGCCCCATAATTGGCTTTTCACCCCATTCCTGACTCTATGTATCCATGTTCTAAGTCCTATCCATGGATATCTTCTCTCCTCTCCTACCCCTAGGGAGCCTTATGCACTTCCATGGATTCACTGACCAATTGTGAGCAGGTTATTTGCACATCTATACATTCAGTTTTAACATTCCAGCTCCAGGTCTGGAGTTTCTGCTAACCTACATGCATCAGTCTGACTCAGACCAAGACTGTAGGTCTTCTCTTCAAATCAACTTTTCCTGGAAGTCCTTATTTCTGTACTGTCCCCTAAAAATGTCATCTTTATTTTTTCTCTTACTGTTTCTGCAGTCCCTTTTTCTGTCTCTTTTAGAAAATTGTCATTGCTACCTAGAGATTCAGAGAAAGGACAGACAATTTCTCAGTGTGAATGCAAAGGGCCACAGCAGCAGTTGTTACTGTAGCAGCTTTCTGCCTTTCTGGACTATGGTAGGGTTGTACTTTCTAACTTTGTGTGGTTAGGCACAGCCACATGACTTGTTCTGGATAATGACCAATAGTTCCTGGAGTGAGACCCCTGGAGCCTTCCTTCAGAGAGGGACTATTGCACACATCTTGGAGACAGTGACACAGAAGAGCCTCCAAATGACTCATGATGGACATGGAGTAAGAGAGAAAGTGAAATATTTATTTTAAGCCATTCAGATTTGGGGATTATTTGTTATTGCAGCAAACATTAGCTCAACCAGGCATATAGAATGAACGTGAGAGATTTTCTCATTTAACATCATCACTTTATAGATAGAGAAAACTGAGGTTCAGAGAAGCAGAATGGGCTGCTCAGTTCCTTGAGAATCAGCATTAGCGCTGGACTGGGCCCAAGGTCTGTTCTCTTGAATGCTTTTTTTCTTTTCAGCAGTATTAGGGGCCCTACAGGAAGTCAGCCTGAAGTGAGACTACACTGCTTTTCCTTTGTGTTTTGTAGTAGCATTTCCACTGCAGTACGTGGGTCTGGGAAGCCCCTGGAGTCTGGGTCACTGGCCTGCTATAATTTTATGCCTTGGCAGGTCATTCAAGAAAGTGCCAGGCCCACTTTTGGAGCCCTACACAAAATAGCATGACACAGGTTTCCATAGCACTACAGTAGCTAGGAGAATGTTCTATTTTATGGATAATAGCATTGAATTGTGTGCGATCGTATCTCACTACAAGTGAAAGTTCAACAATTCTTCTTTGGAATTATCTGATGGTGATGAAATTCTCAGATTCAAAGGTATGAGGATAATTAGGACTCTTGTTAATCATTCTGCATCTTTCTCCCCACCCCCACCCCCCAGCAACAAGATTCACACAGATTAATTACTGCCTGCTATAAATAAATGCAGAGAAAAGCAATCTGCATAGGAGAGGCAGAGGGTAACTGTCATTTAATATAGCACAGCTTTCTGCACACCTGTTCTCTCCTCACTGTTGCCATGGATACCACACTTTATAAGGGAAGCTATGCATAATTAGCATGGATGGAGGTCTATATCAATCAGAATAATTTGGAAGAATACTAAAAGCCCAAAGGAGCAGGCAAAACTACTTGTCTCAGTAGGAAGGAACCAGACCTCCACTGCGTGGTAAATGAGGAGGCAGTTACAGTAGGAAATCAGCAAAATTACCAATTCTGGGTCAGCTGAAAAACAGGGAGCCGGCCTTCCTCCATGAGAGAGAAAGAAAACTTTGTCATCGAGTTTGTTTTTTCTTTTAAGTGCTATTTAGAGTTGTACACAGAAAATGTAAAGCCAAACAAACACATAAATATGCCGTGAGGGAAAGGTGCTCCGATGACAGAGGCTTTGCTTCTGAGGGGGGAGCTCTGCACCTCTGGAAGCCTCTGTTGCCATGCTTGGCAGTGGGGCTGGGCTCCAAGCCTATAGCTGTGGAGAGGCAGCTTGCAGTGCAGGTGACTTCAGGGAGCAGCACATAGCTTTCAGTCAAGGTACAGGGTTTTACAAATGGTTGGAATCATCAAATTTTGTTTTGGTGGAGCCTTAAAAATACTCTGCTTGAAATGCCTTAGTTTTTGGAGGAGGAATAGGAATTATAGAGAGGTACTATTTACCCCAGGTTTCAAAGTAGCTGGTGGTGAGTCTAGAACCCAGACAGAGCACTGCACTCCTTATTTAGTACTGTTTGCTGACTAGGGCAGTGACCCAGGCCACCACTGTACTGGTCATCCTGGCTGGTCCTTGGGACATATGTTGTAATGGGGATGAAACATAGTACTTGCCAGAGGGAGCTAGGTTTTTTCATTCTCTAAAAATCTCTTTTTATGTGTAGCCATGCAAATTCACTCATTTTTTTTTTCCATTGATGCAGCATTTATTAAGTAAAATGTGATTTGCTAAGAAAAATGGGTGGTTTTTGACATACATTCAAAACCTAAACTCTAAATTTCTCAAGTGCATGGTGTTTACATTAATTGATATTCATCAGTCCATTTATATATTGATTACCCATAGGATACAGCCATGAGTAAGGCTTAAATGTTTGCCTTGTGGAACTTTCATTTGAATGGGGGAGAAACATATCTGTGGTCCAAATTAACAAAATGCTTTCAGATAGTGATAAGAAAACAAGGACTTGAAGTTTGGATTTTATCCTAATTGCAATGAGCAGTGATCCAAGGATTTTAAGCTGCATGTGATCAGAATAGCCAGTATCTTGCCTTGTTTCTCAGAGCAGAAGTTGAGATCACTGCATTAGATCAGTTTTGCTGACCACTAATCTCAGGCCAGCAGGCACCCATGGGTCTATTCTTGGAAGCCTCTGTTGTCCTCACCAAAGGCCTTAAGGACAAAGGTAAAAGAGGCATTACTTGGGAATATGGATTCTTTTTCCTCTTTTACCTTTCTTTAGTTGCTAATTCTATGCTTTATTTTTTTGTGGTCTTGCTAATTGAAATAATAGAAGTGAGAAAAATACTAGCAATGAACATGTAGTAATAGCAAACATTTATTAAAATAACCTCTTACCACATGCCTAGTATTGCAGAAATTGCCGTGCAGTGTTTAACTCATTAACTCCTCAAAATGTGGAAATTATCCTTTAGTTGATTTTGTGAATAAGAAAATGAATAGAAGAGATTAAGTAGTTTTTCCAAGGTCAAATATCTAATTTAATGGTGGTACAAGGATTTGAAACCACAACTTGTTTTTTATGTGAACCACTATGCTAGTTTGATAAATGAGGAGAGTCAATATGTTAATAGAGAAGGCTTAAACTATAGTTCTCACAGTAAAACAAATGGAGAGGGTTGAATGCATTAACACTCTTTATGTGCTACATGCAGAAAAATATGTTTAGCATAGTAATCTCCTTTGTTCTTCAGAAACTACCACCTCGGATTCTCTCTGGAATGTAGAATTCTTGAAACAGTGATGCAGGATAGATACAGTGTATCTCATCTTTTGGAGGAAGGATGGACATTTGGCTGGCGTTGGGATACTATTATTAAATAGGTAGTCTTTATGACTGCCTTCATGGTTGAGTATGATGCATTCTTGTGGGATTTACAGGGTAGTGCCATTGGGTACACATTCCTTGTGGGATTTTGTCCAGTGGGTACAGTTACTCCTTACCCACTTCTTGTGGATCTTCCCTTGCATGTAAGTCACACTTAATTCTATTATTTCCTTTATTGCATAAACAAATCTTACCTTCAGAAGTTGCAGCCAGGTATTTTCATTAGTTTCTTTGAAACCTACTTCACTGTCCTAGTGTACTAAGATTGTGGATGTGAAAAGGCCATCGTAGCAGAGGTTTGAGGTGGGCCTGCTTAGGAGCTTGAGTGTGTCTTTTTGGGAGTCAAGGATGCTTTTAGGCAGCCAGACAGAAAGCCTGGAGTGAATGCAGACCCTGCGTGCAGAAATCTCATAAGACAAGCATAGGGTACCTGGGGGTTAGCATATAACCCATCTTGCCAATTGCTGTAGGTCTACAGGGATTGACTTCATTCACCAGGTACATGACAGAATTATCCTTCTATTTGTCATGACTTACAGCTCTGACTTAGATTTTTTCTCTGCAGATTGTATCTGTCCTTGCTGGCCTGTCATGTTGTGATTGTCTGCTTAGGTTTTTGCCTCATTTAAGCTCCTCAGTTGTGATGGCTCCCTTCTGACTGCTCCTTCATTCTTCCTACCGCTTGGACCACTCCTTCCAAGATTCCACGCCCCATCATCTAGGTGTTAGAATCAAATTCTTCAAAACCAGCCTCAGTTAAGAACCCATGGTCAGCATCCTTTATTTTAAACCCACAAATATTAAATGATATTCATTCCTAGTTCAGGTCCTGTCTGAACTGAATTCTATGTGTGAAGTCACTTTTCTCACCCCTGAGCTGTGCCTTCTGGATTGCAATTTGACTTTGATTCCTGATTGTTCTTGGTTGGCATTTGACTTAGTATCCTTGAATCTGAGATGTTACTCTAATCACCCTAACTAATTTATCTAGAACCTCTCCAGACTTTGAAGGCTTTCAGTCTAGATGGCTGGAAGACAACGTTCCCTGGAAGGTATAGAAGGTGGCTCTTAGCTCTTGTCAGTGCCCTGGAGATGCTTGGTGTGGCTGAAAAGGTTAAAATAACCCCTTGGCCTCTGCATCAGGGGGCACAGGTTAACTGATGTCTGAGACCAGTGAGCTCTGTTGTAGCTGGGCTTGTGGAGAAACCACTCCAATGCTCTTAACCACAATAATTGCCTGCTCAGTGATCTGTCCTGGCTTTTTCCAGTATACAGGCAACAGAAGGCTGGATTCTCTCCTAGATGGTGTGTGTTGCAATATTGGTTAGCCTTTGCTATATTTCAAACCACTGTAATATCTGTTAGCTTAAAATAAGAACCACTTATTTAACTTACACTTTTTAGGGATTGATTCTTTTGACCTGGCCTGGATTTATCTGAGCTTGCTCACATGTCTTGGTTGACTTGCTCGTCTGGGGCCTGGCTGGTTCTATGTGGTATCAGCCCCATCCTTGGCTCCTGACTAGCCACTGCCTCGGGCAATGAGGGTAATTAGATGCTATGGTGCTCATATTCTCATATACTAGCTAAGGCTTATTTGAATGGCAGCAGGAATCAAAGAGCAACAAAATCTCCAATGAGCAAGAGCTTTTAAAATCTTTGCTTGTGTCTCATTTGCTAAAGCAAGCCATGTAGCTAAGCCCAAAATGAGTGTGGAAAGCATAAATAAATGAACATATGAACAAAATAGGTATTATTGCAACCAACCCCACACTGCCTTTTCAATCTATGCTTGCAAAGAAGGATAAAGCTGAAAGGCAGTGAATATTCTGTTTTGGGTCTAGAAGGCAAATAGAAGCAATTCAAAGAAATATGTAGTTTTGGATAATGTAGGTGACTTCAAAGTTTTGCCTAAAATTTTTAAATTGATACCTAGGTGTTTTGGTCATTGTGTTGGAGACCAGCCTGGAGACACTGCTGTTCTTTTTCCTTTCTCTTGGTCAGTTTCTTCTTCCTGGAAAGTATTTTTCTGGGTGTGCTTGTGTTCAGAAGCCAGTCACTTCTCTAAGCAAACTCACTCTTCAAGGTTTTACATTTGTGCATTTTTTTGCTTTCTTTTATATTCAATTGAACATTTATAAAAAATGATGGTGTGACCTGGGATAAAGCAGGGGGAACAATTTCCCTAGGATGGCTATATCGATGCTATACTGGGCCTGATAAGACTATTGTGTAGATATTATTTCTCTTGAAAAATTATTATTCCAGTTTTGAAACTTGGTTATTGTCTTATGAATGCCAAATAAATGATAGTTTTATAGGATCAAGGCATATCTTGAACCCCAAGCATTTTTCTGTTCTAGAATCTTAGCAGTGGTTATTTTGTTCAAGGTTTAGCCCTAATGACTTTTCTGTTTATTCCTTTAGCTTCTATATTGATTATATATTTGCATTGTTGTGCTGAATATGGTTAATATATAAATACATATGCACATGAATAAAATATGTTTAATAAGCATACATAAAATATATGAACTTGAAGACTGTTCTCTGGTGGAACATTATAGTCAGTTGAAATATCTAAGTGACTTCCAAAAGAAATCATTAGTTTCACTCTGGTGTATTTTGTTTCTGCATAGGAGGCCACGTTACATGCAACCACACACAACAGAAATTTCTGATGTTTTTGTTGTTCTACAAGTCTCTTGATATTTCTAGTAACTTTTGTGAAGAGAAAAAAAAATTAGCTATAGCATTTGTTCTTATGGAGGCTGATAAGTTTCTTGTTTTATTGCATCACTAAACCATATGTATTATAAGGAAGAATCTTTAAAATGAAGAACTATGGGACTATGGAAGATTGTAAAATTCCTCTTTATCATCTACCCCTCTCTGTGTCTATTTGCAAAAAATTTTTGCAACTTCTCTGATAAACGAATGAAACCAATTACTGTACTTCTGAATAGGGACTGGCTTTCTGATTTGCTTTGTCAGCAGAATTTGGTGGAAGTCATTATTGCCAGTTTTGACCTGGGCCCTAAACTGATCTCATAAAGTCATCTATTTCTCTTGGAATTCCATCTTCTGTCAATGTAATCCATGCCAAGTCAGCTTCTAGGAGGATGAGAAAATAATATGGACCAGAACCAAGTCAGTTTGAGTGTCTCAGACAAACCCCCAAAGATTAATGAACCTCCACCACAATCCAACACAGTCCAGCATTCTGCAACCATAGGGAGTTATTCAAAGAAATTGTCGACCATATCCATTTACAGCTCAGCTTAATATTATGGGCTCACGATGTATACTTCATTTTTATACTTTTATACTTTTCTGCTGGATGGTTAAGACCTAGGTAGATCAAAACTTATATACCAACATATGAACTTTATACTTCCTATGTGGTCATTGAAGTCTTCTCAGGGTTTATCTTGTAGTCCTGTACATTATTCTGTAGTTCCTTTGTCTGTTTCATCCATGTGGATGAGTCACGGCCAATGCTTGACCAGATTGCTCTCTGTGAGAGCCTGAAAGAAAGTTTTCTCTTCATGTGACTCTCCCCAGGCACACTTTAGAACTTCAATCTCTTTCCTCTGTGGCTCCACAATCTCCTTGCTCAGAAAATTTGGAGCTCACCTGAGTCTCATGATATTGCAGTACAGGTTCTCCTATGTCCTGAGTCTTCGCTGACCATTTTCTACTGTTTAAAGCAGTACTAATAATCAAATGTGATTGAAAGTAAATGAGAAATCATGCAGATATTGACATGATTATTGTTTTTAGCCATAATTCATGTGATGCATATTATGTATAAGAAAACTATTAGAATGAAGGATTGAGTACAATATAAAATCATA
>PVKA01020712.1:0-39879 GCA_004027165.1 Ctenomys sociabilis
ATGAGAGGCAAGATCTGCACTATTGGTGGTGGGACAGGATATTATGTCGGCTTTTAGTGCTATGGTCATCCACTAGGTAAATAATTATTGAATCTTTGATATAATTCAGCTACATAAAAACCTGTAAATATAATATCATGTATGCACCTTGTACAATACCAAAATGTTATGAAAACAGTTTGCAATGTATTATTTCATCAACTCTGTATGGTTATGGTGTTTTGAAACTGTCTGATTGACATTTGTATTTCAATAAAATAAAAATAAACGGAAAAAAGGGAAAAAAAATAAATAAATAAATAAATAAATAAATAAAAATAAAAATAAAAAAATAATAAAATTTGAAAGAGAAGTTAATGAAATCCTGATCTCAGGAAATCTTTCCATACCAGAAATTTAGAGAAATTTTAATTTGAGAAAAAAGAATTTTTCAAAACATAAGCACATATACTGTAGTAAATAAGAGAAACATTTACATATAATCACAAACTATAAAGTTACCCATAACCTACATGATTAACATTGCTAGAGATCAAATATTTTAATTTTTTAAAAAATTATGATTCATAAAAAAAAGTGAAATGATAAATCTGCCAACATTTCCTGGCAAAAAATAATCTTCCACAAGAAAATATAGAAATATCAGTTCAGATAATTTTTTTAAATACAAAAGATTTCAACAATATAGTTGAAGGTCAAATATGAAAAATTTTAACACAAATTATAACAGGACTAATCATGGATATCAATTTAAATTGATTAAATAACCATAAGTCAACTTGGCAATAAATTCGTAAGATGAGTATAAAAATACAGATTAGGAAACTTCTTTTTTAAATAATTTTATTGAGAAACAAATAGCAATGAAATAGTTTCAAAACCGATTAGTAGGAGAGTTTCAATAATTAATACATTGCATATTTTTGACTTCTTAGTGGTTATTCATAGTACAAGATGCAGACATGATATCCTGCCCACAAACAGTATAAATCTTTCTGTTCACTGAATTAAGAGAAAGTAGCTGTGTATCTATCCTAACTATTTTGAATATTCTGATACAAAATGGTCCTGCATTTGTATCCCCTTTTTTTGTTTAGTTTTCTCAGAGAGGGGTAATCCATTGCCATTTAAATATTGTAGATGCATGAATTCAGCAAAATATTCCAATATAGTCCAGTAGCCCAGAATAATAGTGGGTTATCCATAGGACTGGCAATGTCAGAAGTTGTTGACTTGAGCCTTTTATAGCTCAGCATGTTAAGATGGCTTTACTTTTTATACTTCATTTTTATACTTTTCTGCTGGATGGTTAAGACCAAGATAAAGCAAGACCTATATAACAAGGAATGTAACTTTTGTATCTGACAAGGTTAGTCAAATCCCCTCAGGATTTACCCTGAAACCTTGTACTTCAGTTTGTAGATCCTTTATCAGTGTCAGCCATGTGGATGAGTCATGGCCATTGCTTGACTTATCTGTACTCTGAAAGCCTGAGAGAATGTTTTCTCTCCATGTGACTCTCCTTAGGCTCACTCTACATCATTGATCACTTTCCTCTGCAGTCCCATTATCTCCTTCATCATAAAAGTTGGGACATCACTGAGTTACAGGATGTAACTGTATAGGTTCCCTTATATCATAAGTGCTCACTGACCTTGAAGGGCTAGGGCCAAAGCAGCCCTTTTTTTCTCTCATTTTTGGTCTGCAAACTTAAGTTATTAACTCTCCTGACCAGAAAATTATTTATTAGTACCCTACAACATAGGCTGTTGAACTTAACCTATCATTCTGAATATCGAACATCTTAGACATAATATGGAACAGGAATTTTCCATCAAGTATAGGTACATTAAACTTTAAGTCCCTACAGAATATGAAGAGAAAAATTTTTAGAACATTTTAAAAATAGGAATAAGCAATTACATATTTTACACAGAAATTTAGAAATCTAACTGTGTACAGCATTGAAGCAGGACAGTCCTATGACATTTTTTTTCTTGTCATTTGTTTTCATTTATTACCCTTTTCTTTTTCTTTTTCTTTTTTTTTTTTTTTTTTTTGCGGTACCAGGGATCAAACTCATGACCTTGCACTTGCCAGGCAGATGCTTATGTCACTGAGCTGTATCCCCATCCCCTTATTACCCTTTTCCTAAGAACAAACATTACTTGAGAGACAGTATGTTTGTTATGGCAGTAATTGGTATGACATGATAAGCAGTATGTGTTTAGAAGACCAGAATGACAGGCATTCCAAGCATGACCCTAGAATTACACATTGCTATCTTCAGTGCAGTTGTTTAGTTCACCGGTATCAGCATATATACTTAGTCAGGGTGAGAATCCTACTAATTAACTGCTAGTTTCTAAACCTGCTGAAGAGTCTCAGGATCATTACCTTGTGTATTTATATGTATGGCTTTGCCCCTGTCATATATCCTAGTTTTTCTCCTTGCCCTCTCTTCATTGTCTAATCCTTAACTACTCTCTTTCCTTTTAATTGTGTTATACCTTTCTATTTTTCTTTTTCTTTTGAGTTCTTACACTAAGGAGACTATGTGATGTGTACACCTGTGGATCTGCTTTATTTCACTTATGAGTGTATCTCCAAGGGGCATTCACTTAAGTATAAAGGCTTCAAGTTTATCATCTTTTATAACTGGGTAATATGCTATTATATAAAAACACCAAAACTTTTTCATCCATTCCTCAGATGATAGGGGCATCATGGCTGTTTCCAAAATTTGCCTATCACAAATTGTGCTGCTATAAACATAGGTACACATATACCACTATGATATGACGTTTTCAGTTGCTCTGGGAAAATTCCCAGTAGGGGGATAGCTGATTGGAATGGGATTTCCAGTCCTGGTTTTTTAAGGAGTCTCCACACTGATTTCCATAATGGTTGCACCAGTCTACATTCCCACCAGCAGTGGAGAAGGGTTCCTTTTTCTGAAACAGCCTCTCCAACATCTGTTGTTGGTTGATTTCTTTTTTATAGCCTTTCTTTCTGTGATGAGATGATACCTCAGTGTTATTTTAATTTGCATTTCATGGATGTCTCGTGATGGTGAACTTTTTTTATGTATTTATCATATTCTATAGTGTCATCCTCTGAGAAGTGTGTGTTCATCTCAGATGCCCATTTCTGGATAGGGTCTTTAAATTGTGGGATCCTAATGATTTTAGTTCTTTACAAATTCTAGAGAGAAGACCTAACTGCTTATTAGTTAAGTCTTTTTCCCAATTTGTGTGTTGCCTTTTCACTTTGGTTATATTTTCCTTTGACATGCAAAAACTTCTCAATAAGCTGAGATTCCAGTTGTTAATTCTTTCCAATATTACCTATGCTATTTGATCTTTGTTCATGAACTCTTTGCCTACCGCTATGACTTCAAGAGTTCCTCCTACTTTGTCATCCAGGAAATTTAGTGTTTCTGTTTTAATGTTCAGATCATTAATTCATTTTGACTTTAGCTTAGTGCATGGTGATAACCTGGGTCAAGTTTTAGTTTTCAGCATGTACATAGACAGTTTTTCCAGCACCATTTGTTAAATAGACTATCTTTCTTTCAGGAAACATGTTTGGCCCCTTTGTCGAAGATAAGGTGGCTGAGTGTGTTTGTAATGACTTCTGGTTTTTCTAATCTATTCCATTGATCCTCAGGTCTGATTTTTTCCAATATCATGTTGATTTCACAGTAGCTGTGTAGTATAATTTCAAGTCAGGGATTGTAATGCCTCCTGCCTTGTCTTTGTTGCCCAGGATTGCCTTTGCTCTTCTAGGTCTCTTGTGGTTTAAAATAAATTTTAGGAATGATTTCTCTCAGTCTGCAATATGTTGGTGGTACTTTGATAACAATTGCATTCAGATTGTACAACAATTTTGGGGCTATGGCCATTTTCACAATGTTGGTTCTTCCTATCCAGGAGCAGGGAATATATTTCCGTTTTCTAAAATCCTCTACTATCTATTTTTTTCAAATTGATATAATTTTCATTCAAAAGATCTTTGAATAGATTTCTTTAGTTAGTTTAATAATAATGATATTTGATTAGACTTCTTTAGTTAGATTAATTCCTAAGTATTTCATTTTCTGTGGTGTTACTGTGAAAGGTATTATTTATCTTCTTTCCCTCTTGGTGGGTGTGTTTGTTATCTATGTAGAGGACTGGTATTGAATTTTGGGTATTGACTTTGTATCCTGCTGTGCTTCTGAATTTGTGTATTAATTCTAGTAGCTTCTTGGTGGAATATTTTAGATATTCCAAGTAAAGTATGATGTTATCTGAAAATAATGATAGTTTAACTTCTTTACCTATTCTTATCCCTTTTGTTTCTCTCTTTTTTCTAATGGCTCTCTATTGATTCCAGAACTATGGAATAAGAGTGGTGTTAGAGGACAGCCCTGTATTGTACCACATGTGAGAGTAAAAGATTTCAGTTTTTCCCCGTTTAGAATTATATTATCCATTTGGGTTCTCATAGATAGCTTTTGTCAGATTGAAGTAGAGGCCTTCTACTCCAATTTTCTGTAGGAATTTGAACATAGATGAGTGTTGGACTTTGTCAAAATCCTTTTCCACATCGATTGAGATGATCATGTGTTTTTTGGATTTGGCTGTATTGATATAGTGCACTGCATTTATAGATTTGCATATACTGAACCATCTTTGCATCCCTAGGATGAATCCTTCCTGGTCATGATGTGTAATCTTCTTGATGATTTGCTGTACTCTATATGCTAGGATTTTATTGAGGATTTTTGCATCTATGTTCATGAGGGAGATTGGCCTGTAGTTCTTGTTTTTAGTTGCCTCTTTCCCTGGTTTTGGTATCAGTATAATACTTGCCTCCAGGAACTGTTTTGGGAAGTTTGCTTCCTTTTTTATTTCATTGAAGAGTCTGAGGAGTATATGGATTATATCTTTTGTAAATTTCTTGTAGAATTCAGCTGTGAATCCATCAGAACCTGGACTTTTCTTTGTGGGTAGGTTTTTTTAATACATTTCATATTCCTTTGGTTAGCATTGGGTTATTGAAAGTTGTTATATCTTCTGGATTCGGTTTTGGTAATTTGTACCTTCCTAGGAATCTCTCCATTGCATCTATGTCATCTATTCTGTGAGCATAAACATTCTCAAAGTATCTATTGATAATCTGAATTTCCACTGGGTCTGTGTTGATTACACCCTTTTCATTCCTTATTGCTTGTATTTGAATTTTTTTATTTCCTCTTTTTAAAGAGATTTGATGGGGACTTAGCAATTTTATTTGATCTTTCAAAGAACCAACTTGTTGATTCATTAATTCTTTGAACTGTTTTCTTTATCTCAATTGAATTAATTTCTGCTCTAATTTTCATGTTTTCTTTTCATCTTTGGACTTTGGGTTTGGTTTGCTCTTCCTTTTCTAGTTGTTGGAAGTCTAACATTAGGGTATTTATTTGTTCCTGTTTTGTTTTCCTAATCTGTGAGTTCACAGCTATAAATTTCTCTCTAAGAACTACTTTCATCACATCACATAAATTCTGATAAGTTGTGGTTGAATTTTCATTGAACTGTAGATATTGTTGAATGTCTTGTTTAATTTTATCTGTGACCCACTGGTTGCTGAATAGGGTGTTCTTTAATTTCCATGTAATTATGGGGTTTATCTGGCTTCTTTTGTCATTTATTTCCAGTTTCATTGCACTGTGGTCAGGTAATATGCACAGGATAATTTCTGTTTTGTTGCATATCCTTAAGCATGACCTATGGACAAGTCCATGGTCTATTTTAGAAAATGACCTATGTGCAGCTGAAAAAAAAAGTGTATATTCAGCTGTGGTTGGGGTGGAGCACTCTGCATATGTCCACTTAGTCCATTTGTTCCAAGCTCTGGTTCAGTTATGCTGCTTTGCTAATTTTTTCTCTGCTTTACCAATATTTTTGGGGATAAGGGTACTGGTTGTGGTACTGGATATTAGATTTTTTATGGCCATTTAGATTTGTTCTATATAGTTGGGAGCTCCTGTGTTTGATGCGTACATACTTATGAGTGTTACCTCTTCCTTTTGAATATTTCCCCTACCCAGTATATAGTGGTCTTCTTTATCTCATTTGATCATTCTTGGTTTGAAGTTGAGACTATCTGAGAACAGGATTGCTACCTCTGCTTTTTTCCGAGTTACTGGGGCATGTAGTATTTTTTTTCCATGCTCTGACTTTCAGCCTATGAATTTCTTTGAGTTAAGTATGTTTCTTGTATACAACATATTCTTAGATTTTGCTTCCTAACTCACTGTGCCAGTCTATTTCTTTTAATTGGTGAATTGAGTCCATTTTACATTGATGGTTATAACTGAGATGTATTGACATACAATTGACATGTTATTTACCTGCTGTTGTTTACTCCTTTTTCTCTTATGTTTAATTGTTCATTTGCTGGGTTCCTTCTGTTCTTATTCATGGAGTTCTGTTCATTTTGGTCCCTCTCTAGAACATCTTTTGGTAGTCTGTGTAGGATTGGCTTTGTCATCATGAAATTCTTTAGTTTTTCTTTGTCATAGAAATATTTCACTTCTCCACCAAAGTTGAAAGAGAGTTTTCTTGGGTATTATAGTCTGGGTTGGAATTTGTTTTCATAGAAAACTTGAAGTACTCTGCTCCATGCTCTTCTTGACTTCATGGTTTGTGAAGAGAAGTCTGCTGTTATTCTAATGGGTTTTCCTTTAAATGCGATCTGTTTCTTTTCTCTAGCAGCTTTCAGTATATTGTACTTGTGCTGGATTTCTGGGATCTTAATTATTATATGTTTCAGTGTGCTTTTAATTGAGTTGATGTTCTTTGGAGTTCTGTATGCTTTGGTTACCTGAATGTCAGATTGTTTCCCCATATTAGGGAAGTTTTCTGCTACTACTTCTGCCCATATTCTTTTTATATTATTTGTATTGACTCCTTCTTTCTCATGGATGCCTATTAGTCTCATGTTGTCCATCTTAGCCTCATCTTGCAGGTGATGAATTATTTTTTCCTGCATCCTAGTTATTTATAAGAGATGTTTTCTTACATTTTCACTAGCTGCAATGGCATCTTCAATATCTGAAACTCTAGCTTCACTTTCACTCAAATGGTTTTGCAAGGTTGTGATTGAGATTTTTAAGTTCCTCTATATCTCTTTGACTCTGCTTCATGTGATCTATTTCTTTCTGTATTGCTCATTCAAGGATTCCATCATTTTTCTATTCTCTCTTAATTTTTATCAGTGTCTTCTTGAGAAGCAGTAACTAATTCTTTCATTATGGTTGTCCTTTTTTTTATACTTCAGAGATTATTTCTGATCTAATATCCTCAATGTTTCTGCATTTGATTCTTTACATCAGATGCTATTATTTCTGAAATTTCTTGTTTTAATTCATAGGTTATTTCTGAAATGAGTTCCTGTATACCTTTGTACAGTTGTTTCTTCCCTTCAGACACTATTAATTCAGACATTTCAGCTGTGTGATTCCAAATTTCTTCTGCACTATACAAATACTTCTGTATTTGTTCTGGGTGGGCTCAGGCCCTGAGATTGTATTTTGCTCCTTCTCTTTGTCATTTTGTATAGCACTGTCCTCTCACCTTTGGTGTAGAGCTTTGGTGCAGTTATAACCTTATAAACAGTTATATGCACCTACTGAAATTCAAGTGAAGATCTATGAAGTTTGTATTTATCTATTTGTGCCTGGCTTGGGTTTGCCTGCTGTGCTCAGTTTCTTCCTGCTGCAGCCCTTGGAAATGCCCCTCTGTCAAGATGTTCTGCTCCTGGATTAGCTGTGTGGTTCTGGTGTCTAGTCTCTCTGCAAATACTTCAGCTGCAGTTTCACCCCTTGCATGTATGCCAGACCTGGGCTGTGTCTGGAGGGGTCCAGAGAGCATGGTGGAAGTTCTCACCCACAAGCCTGGCTTAGATTGGGTCCATAGGAGTCCAGTAGGCCCAGAGGAGTGCAGAAGCTCTCCTACACACTCACTGGGCCTGGGTGTGGGCTATGTCTAGAGGGGTCTCGAGAGCAGGGTGGATGTTGATTCACTCGTGGAGCCTGTGCTGGTTCTATAGCCATTTGGAGGCATCCCAAGAGCAAAGATGAAGATCTCACTCACACACCGGGCTTGGGTTGGGTTCAGAGGCAGGCACAGGGGAAAGTGCAAACTCACCTACACTCATGCTGTGCCTGCACTTGAGCTGCATCTCCAAAATTAATTTATAATTACTATGTTTGTATTAAAGAATAATAACAATTAATACTGCCTGGAGAACTGTATGGCATCGGATATGTTAGATGAGTGAATCATTTATAGAGACAAAGACCACTAGCTGTCACTTGAAGCAGTAAGCACCCTGATTTTAAAACTCTTCATAGTATCGCTACTCCAAACTTAAAATTATTGCTAGAACAGATCATGGTAAAGAACCATCAAAATTACAACCTTTCTCCCACTCTTTCTTTAGAAGATTTGAGAGGAATCCTAGAGACAAGACAGAATCCTCTATCTCAAGCTCAGACTTTGCCAGGCTTACCAACGACATTGTTTATCCCTCTTCAGAACTTAACAGAGAATCTTTCCTTGTCACAAAGCTTGGGGTGTTGACTGCAGTTCTAGGATTCTATATCCAGGAATCTTAGTCTAAAGTTCTAAATCTAAATGTTTTAAGATTAAAAAGAAAAAGACAAACTATGACAGCCACTAAAGATGTGGCATGAATTGATTTATTAACAACTCAGAGTATGAAAGAGTGAATTTCAACTTAAATGTGGGAAACCAAGCCCAAGACCTTTGTTTTTGCCTCTATAGTATGGCTCAATCTGTAGCACCTCTTTCCAAATGTTCTTCTAGGTGAATCCTTGACCTCTTTCTTTCTCAGGCTATAGATAAGTGGACTCAACATGGGAATCATTGCCATATAGAAGAAAGTCCCAACCTTATTGATATCCAGGGAGAAACTAGAGCTGAGACAGACAAATACAGAAGATAGTTCCATAAAGGATGGAGACAGCTGTCAGGGCAAGGAGCAGGTGGAGAGGGCCTTAAGCCTCCCATCCACACAGTGCACCCTTCACATGGTGACAACGATGTAAATGTAGGAGAACAGGATGATTGTGCTGCTGAGCACACCCAGCCTTCCAGCCAGGATGAAAAGCAAAAGTTTATTGACCCGGGTATCTGCACATGAAGAGGATAAAATAGGAAGAAGACCACAGAAGAAGTGATTGCTGATACGTGGACCACAGAAGGATAGGTATAGCATGAAAGTCATGTGGACCACAGGCTTACAAGGCCCATGCCATAAGGCCCTGCTGCCAGCCACACACAGACCCAGTCAGACACAATGAGCATGTAAGGCAAGGGTGTGAAGATGGCCACAGCGCAGCCATAAGCTGTGGAAGCCAGAAGGAAACCCCCGCAAACTGACTGACCAAACACACATGGGCAGCACCTCCGAAGAAAGAGCTCACCTTGTTCTCTACAAAATGTCAGCCAACATCTTGGGATCGATGACAGTAGATAAGCAGGAATCCACAAATGACAAGTTGTTGAGGAAAAAGTATATGGGGGTGTGGAGGTGGGAGTCCCTTCTGATGAGGGTGACCGTGCCCAGGGTTCCCAGAAGAGTAACCACATAGACAAAGAGGAATGTCAGGAACAAGGCGACTTGGTGTGCAAAGGAATTCCTTAGGCCCACAAAAATAAACCCAGTCACCAAACTTTATTTCCATAATCATTTCTGATCTCCTCTGCTGATGATAAATAAGATGTTTCTATGCAATAAATGCATAGTCAAAGGTCTCTTAGTTTCAGATCTAAATTTAACTTTCATTTCTTCTGAGCTTCTCTTCAGCATCACCATTAACTCCTTCCTCCCTCTATGGTAGACAGTGAGCTGCTTCTGACTCCTTGATCAGACACCCCCAGCTCCTCAGTTTCCTCCTTGGTCAAAATAAGATTTTTGTATAGCATGAGAATTTTAGACATGGTGAAGTGTGAAGGTTAATTAGAGCTCATCCTCTAATTTTCCTATGTCACCTGTCTCAAAACATATGGTTTGGGGGCTGGGGAGATGGTTCAGTGGAATAAGTGCTTCCCTGGCAAGCTCAAGGGCCTGAGTTCAGTCCTCAGTTCTGCCAAAAAAAGTCTGGTTTAGATCCAAGAACACTTCAGAAAATATCACCTGCCAAAGTAAACAGTGTATATTTTGTGTCAACTGCCCTTGATCCAGGGTCAGGATTTGACAGGTGTTAGAAATGCAAGCTTCTATCCTATTCTCCTAGATTATTGAGAAAGAATCAGATACATAGTCTAAGACTGCCTAAGCTCCTGACAACTATGAGCTAGAAAGACAGAATAACTAAGGGTTGTGCAGATTTGAAACACAAATTAACCAAGAACAGTGTCTCGTCTGAGACCCATTCTTGGGCCATCACAATCCTTCACATAAGTGATGTCCTATTAATCTACTCACTGGTTATGTAATTTTTGAGTCTGCTGAAGGGACCAATTGTTCAACACAGAATAACAGCTTGGTATGAAGAGAAATACTTTCAGTAAGAAAGGAGCCCTCCTGGTCACAGATTCCACAAAAATGAAAACTTATAGCTAACACGATACTTTGTACAAGATCATCACAGAGGCTTTGATTATACTAGACAAGTTTCAAGAAATCAAAATACCCTACAACAGGTAAATGGTTAAATAAAACATGATACTGGCTGTAGTGTGGATGGTTCTCAAGGGCATTAGACTAAACAAAGGGAAATCACCAAAGGTCACATAGCTTAAGAATCAATTTAGATAACATTCTCCAAAGGGAAAAATTACAAAAATACATCTGTGGTTGTCAGGGAGCAGGGATAGTAGCCCGATGTAGGGGAGTTTGTCAGGGTCACCTTGGTGAGGATGGAAATGTGCTATATTGTGGTTGTGGAGTGGTTGCACAAATCTACCCCTGTAGTCACATGCTAAGGAATGATGCAGTTGTATCCTATCAATGCCATCACTTTTAGAATTTTATTTTATTAGCATGTGTGTCCAGTATATAATATTTTTCCTGATGGGAAGTTGGTACATGTTCATGACACATTTCTTGACTTTCATGTTGGACTATAGTTACATAAAATACTACCACCATTGAAATCTATTTGATGGGTACATAGGATGTCTGTGGAAGATATTTATGCTTTTGGGAATCTGCAATCATTTTAATGTCAAACAATTATTTAAGAAATGATGAAGCAGAGAGAAGAAGGAGGGTTAACAAGGATAAGACAATGAACAGTGAAACAGAGGAAGAGAAGTGTAGATCATCTGCCTTGAAACAAGCATAGTTCAACATTTCAACATCAAAAGCACAATAAAGCGCCCTCAGTGGGGTGCTAGCCACTGACCAGCAGAAGTCCAACTAAAGTCTCCCCTGGGAGGAAGCTTGAAAAGAATTTTGATTCATCAAAAAATAAAGGAAAAGAAAAGGGCTTCCCCAATGGAAAGAAATTTTCTGATTAAAAGCTGTGATTCTGCATGACATCAGCAAACAGGTGGAGCACACCAGTCATCTGATTCAGGTGTTTGTTTTCCACTGATAACACAAGAAATTGTAAGTGAAGTGAAGAAATAAGAGCTGGAAAAGGTGAAACACTGAAGCTTTGAGGTCTACAGGTCTGTGTGTTTTCAGTGTCTATAGCCCAAACGAAATATTATCTGCCAAAACATACACCAGATACACCGAGGGCTGGGAGTATAGCAGAGTGGCACAGTGCCTGCCTGGCAAGTGTAAAGCCCTAAGCTAGATTCCCAGTTAAACACACAAACACACACACACACACACACACACACACACAATACCAAGAGTCACCAGGGTGTACAAGAGTTCCCCAGAACTTATTGCTTTTTGAGACAATGATTTTGAAGATTGAATCAAGAATAACTGTGTAGGGGCCAGGGAGATGGCTCAGTAAATTAAGTGCTGTACTGACAAGCACAAGGGCCTGAGTTCCACAAAAAAAAAAAAAAAAAAAAAAAAAAAAAAAAAAAAGAGAGAGAGAGAATAACTGTAAAATAAAACTTTCCCTCAGGTAATCACCTCCCGCACCACTTGGAAATTCCAGTTTTCAGACTGCCAAGCTATACCACAAGCACCTTTCCATGGCTTCAGGCAGCTGTGAGAATGAAGAGTGAAAGGCACAGCTGAATGATTATGAAAGTTCTGCGTGTGGCCAGAAAGGAAGCTCCAGTGAAGCTGGAGCCTGCAAAGATGGAGTAGAGCAGAGGTTTGTTGTTAAAAATATTAACCTTAAGAAGAAGCCAAGTATTTTGGATCTTGACAATGCAAAGGCTGCTTTGAGGGAATGGTGGGGGGGACAGGAGTACAAACGATTGCCCCCCTTTAGACTCAGTGGAAAAGTGAAAGATCACCCTGAGAATGGAGTCCCACACACCTTGCTCCAGAATAGTGGTGGCCTGGCCATGCTAACTGGTTCCCCAGAATTCAGTTCACTGTGTTCAGCCAATTAGGAACCGAAGGCCGATGCAACTGCCAGAAGATACATAAAGGCTGGGCTTCTGCACAGGCCAGTGGTAGGTTTCGGTGTCATCTGCATGATGCTGTTTTACACATGTGCAGGACGCAAATGTGGTGGGGTCAGGGAGGACTACACCCAAACTCCAGAAGAAGACTCGGGAGGCCAGGCAGTGTATTTCTGAGCGGACAGTGAGTGAACTGTGAGAGTGAAACCAACCAAGGGGAGAGGCAGAAAGTTGGAGGAGCCAGCAACGTGCAGGATTTGAGGAAAGGAAAGCAGCAAGGAGTGAACAGAGCTGACCCAAGCCATGAGGGCTCCAAATGGCTGCGGCTGCGTGGGACTTTGGCCAAACCTTTTCACACTCACGTCTTGCCGTAGATAGGTCTGGGGGCTGGACCTGGACTATCAGGACTTAGCATTTGCCTTGCTTGATTTAGGTCTTACTCTGATCCCATTCTTTTTGTTCCCTTTCTCCCTTTGGAATGGTAATGTTTGCCCTATGCCTTTGTGTGGTGGCTATGCTTAACATTTCTTTCTTTTTTAGGGCTTCACAGCTGATCATTTGCCTTACGTCTCAGAGGAGACCACTGGACTTGGAATTTTGTTTTTATTTTTCATTTATTTATTTGTCTTTTTTTTTTTTTTTTTCTGAAATGCAGCTCAGTCCTTGAGCTCACTTAGCATCCCAGGCTGGTCTCATACCTGCAGCAATCCTCCTGCCTCAGCCTTCCACGTGCTGAGATTACAGGCATATGCCACCACATCGGGTGGGACTTGGAATTTTCTACAAAGCTGCTCTAATCCCTTTATCAGGAAAATCAACATGAAATAACTTTGTCCAAAAGCATAATGAGAAGCTCAGCAGATAGGCCTCCCCTAGAGACAGACGCAAGGCGGTCACCATTCCTAGCCTGAGTGCACAGGCACCAGGAAGTGATCTATATGAGTCTCTTGGCCCACATGCTCATTAGCTGTGGCTGACCTCCCTACAGGCCAGTGTTTCCTTCGTTCATGAAGCCTCGCTGCAGCCTCGACTCATTTGCTTACTACTTAGTTTCTTTGCCCCAACAAACAATACTCCTCCAGTCTGACTGTAAACTAGTCACGACCCAGGCTCTGCGGTGCCGGCTCCTCGGGAGGCTGAGGCAGTAGTTCCTGGAGCCCAGGCGCTCTCAGCCAGCTTGGGTGATATCCACAGTAAGCACAGCAGCAGGGAGATGCTCGGACAAGGGCCTGAAATGCAGCATGGCTTTCCAAAAGACAAAAAGCCAGGAACAGTGGAAAGAGCTACAGATCAAAAGGAGTAATAAAAGCTAGCCCTAGAAAGACGGGTGGAGTCCTGGCCACAGGGTCATTCAAAAATGCTTTCCGACTATTGGCTGGGCTCATCCTGCTGTGCGGTTTGCGTTGGCCACCAGATCCTTCTCTAGGTGAAAATGTGGGCCGAGCACAACCCTCTGTGCCAGAGACGGTGGAGAGCTGCGAGGCGTAGGCCTCCGCGCTGACCCCTCCGGCTGAGTCGCTGCTGGCCGCGGACAGTCATTACACAGCGCAGGTGCTAACGCGCACGCAAGGTGCGTCAGACGACGAAGACACTGTCCTGAACGCATCTGCAAATGCAGCTCGCTGCACGCGGCATTCCCGGCAGTACATGGATTATTTCTAAATAAATTCACGGCGTCCCCACTAGGTGGCAACAGGAGGCGTTCTGTGGGACGCTCAGAGGGAGCTGCACGTTCCAAGAACGCTGCGTGAAAGCACTGCTAGCTCTGCTTAGTGCCCAAAACATCACAGTATTACTTAAAAGCAGAAAAAAAATCTTATCTTCCCCTTAAGAGCAGTTACCATGCCATACAGACTTAACAAAAAAAAAAAAAATCGTCAAAAATATATACTATCAGTGGAAATAAAGGTTAAAGCACTGAGCACGATCAGTGGCTGCTTTCCCTGGTTTCACCTTGGTTTATTTTAACAGGTTGAGATACGTGTGGTAAGACGTAACTTAACTATTAACTTTGTGAGGTCTGAAGTGCTTAGTTACCGAGCTAGACTCCTTAGTAGACCAAATCTTTTGTCTGAAGTGTTCAGATTCCCTGCTGTTTAAAGGAATATTTGTGAAGATAGCTTGAGTTTTCTTGCAGAATGTTTTTATAAACTTTCCCCGGTAGTTTCAGATCTGCATGTCCTAGGCTTCTAGAAGTACGGTGTACTGCAAACTTGATGACAGGAGTTGCATGGGCTTGTTTTCTAAAGAAAAGTATTATTTCAAGGGAGAGACAACTTCTAGGGCGACCACAGAGCTATTTCAAAAATCATTCGGAACAGGGCCTGTAAGTGGAAGTGAGTGCCCAGGTCACATTCTGCTAAGAGGTAATAAATACAGCTGAGTTTTTTTTTTTTTTTTTTTTTTTTTTTTTAAAGAACGCTGTGTGCTGATATTCTGCTGTGTAGTCTCCCCTGATACATTTTTTTGGGGGGGGAGGTTCTAATGAAATCTTCGCCTACACTTATGTCTTCAGGATTTCTGCCTATTCTCTCTTCCAACAGATTTAGTGTTCCCGTTTTAGTATTAGGTCTTTGACCCATTTTTATTGTAGCTTAGTGCATGATGATAGATATGGGTCTAGCTTTAATCTTTGGCGTTGGAAAGCCAGTATTTCCAGCATCACTTATTCAAGAGACTCTCTTTCTTCCAAGGAAAATATTTCTGACTTTTGTCAAAGATGGCTGAGTGTGTTTGAAGTTGTTGTTAACAAAGTAGCTTTGTACTACAGTTTCAAGTCAGAAATTGCTTTGCCTTTGTTGCCAGGAACTGTTTTCACTATTCTAGGTTTCTTCTGGTTCTAAGTGAGTTTTAGGAATATTTTGTCTACCTCTGAGGTGTGTTAGTGGTATTTTGACCGGGATTGTATTAAGGCTATAAAACAAAGTGGGAGCGTGCCCGTTTTCACTACGTTGGTTCTCATGAGCAAGGGATAGCTTCCCATTTTTTGAGATCCTCTTTTTTCAGACACTGTAATTTTCATTGTATAGATCTTTCACTTCCTTTGTTAGACTGATTAGTATGTATTTCATTTTTTGGAAAGCTATTTTGAAGGATGTGGTTTCCCTACTTTCTCTCTGAGAGAATTTTTCCTCTGACAGGAAAAACACACAATCAGTGGCTGGAGTCTCGCCCTATTAAAAAGCTTTTGCACAACAAAAGAAATCACCAACAGAGTGAAAGGCAATCCACAGATAGGGAAAAGATCTTAGCCAGTTGCCCTTCCTTCCGACAAAGGATTTATACATAGAACATATAAAGCACTGAAAAATCAGAAGCTCAAAATTTACAGACCCAACAATGAAGTCACAGTAACAGAAACTGAAAAGAGATTCTTGGAAAATGAACTTTGAGATTCCTAGAAAATTGAAAGATATTTCATCAATTTAACAGCCACTTTCACAAGCAGGAAAAGTGTAAATACATTAAATGTGCAGATTACTTTGGCAGTATTTGGGGTTAAACTCAGGACCTTTGTGCTGAGTTATGTGTCCTTTTAAATTTCTTTTATTTTTATTTTGAGATAGGATCTCACTAAATCACTCCATGGCCCAGTCTGCCTTTCAAATGGTGATGCACCTACTTCAGGCACCCAGAGCGCATTCTTAGTTTTTCAACTTTATTTTTCAAACTCTTATTACCAGAGATCCAATCCAGACCCTCCTCCCTTCTCACCCAGAGCTACACTCCACCCCCTTACACGTGGAAACTTCAATACATATTGCAGAAATGAGAAAATTCTGTCTCTGGAAAATATCATGTTAGATACACATCCAAGAAGCTGTGACATGTAATACCAGCCCAAGGACAGTTCTGCAGATGCAGAAGTCAATGTGACTCAGGAAAGACATGGTCAGTGCTGGGAGTTCTGAGCCTGCTGGGTAAGCTCCAGTCAGAGCCTAGAAATGAAGGAGGAGCAAGGTGACATCCAAGCCAGTCTCTGGCCATCAGGCTCCCAGCACTAGAGAATCAGCAGCAGAAGACAGTAAGGGCCAATAAGGCTCCAGCCTCTCCTGAGTGTCTGAGGCCTGGAGATGCCAGGTGGGCACCAAGTGAGCAGAGTTGCTGGAGACAGAGCTGGAACTTGAAGCCAGATCCTCTAATTCCGGTTGATGCTTGTCTCAGTTACTTTTCTCTCATTGCTGGGACAAAACACCCAACTCTCAAGATTAAGGAAGGAAAGGTTTATTTAGCTCACAGTTAGTGGAGGTTTCAGTCCATATGTGGCCAGCTCCACGGCAGAGTGACTCATGGCAGAGGGCAGCAGTTCATGAAGGCAGAAACCAGCAAACAGCAAAGGGAGGGGCAGATCAAGCCTCTCTTGCCTCCTCATATTGTAAGGCAGATTATCCACACCAGGGCAGGAACAGCGCTCACATCTGTAATCCCAGCACTGGATCACAAACACTAGCAGGTGCCCCATGGCTGCATCAGGTTTTCGGGGCACAAAGACACAGACACAACCCATAATAATATTCTTCCCAATATTTCATCATGGATTTTGGAACTTAAGCCCTCCCCTAAATCCTAAATTCATTCTTGCCATGTTCTTTTCTCTTAGTGATTCCCACCTGACTGCCAATCCACAGGCCAGGCTGAAGCATGTGTGCGTGCGTGCGTGCGTGCGTGCGTGTGTGTGTGTGTGTGTGTGTGTGTTGGATTCCTCAAAAGGGACTCTGAGGCTGATATTTGCATACAGGAGGTCTCACTGGAAGTTTTCAAAGCAGCACTTCTAGAAAATGGACAGATGCGGGGTCCATAAGAAGGAAACAGCTCCAGCACAGGGGCCCTAGTGCCTCACAAAGTAGCATCCAGCACTCCCAGACCCCACTGGTCCTTCAAGAGTGTGCACAGCTCTGCTGGCCTCCATTGTTCTCCATGACTCCTGGGGCCTTGTTCAGGCCCAGCCAGTCACTTCTATGAGCTTTCTGATTTCTTCCTTGATTTCTCATGTTCCCCATTGATTATTCTAGAGTAGATATCATTTAATATCCACATGTCACATAATTTCATTTTTACCATTAATTTGTACATGCATTGTATTGTTATCTGATAATGTACATGTAATACTTTTTCTTCTGCATTTACTTGAGCTTGGTCTGTGGGATAACTTGAAGACAGCCCTGTGCTCTGCTGGTAAAAATGTGCATCTTGTGGTCATTGGGGAGAACACTGCATCTATCTATCCAATTCATTTATCGGAAGATTTTGTTCAGCTCATATTTCTTTGTTGATTTTTGTTGTCTAATTGATCTCTTGGTAACAGTGAAGCATAGAAGTCCCCCAATAATGTTGTGTGGGTGTTTGATCTAACATTTTATGGCTAGAATTGTATGTTTCAAGAGTTGGGTCGAGCAGTGTTTGTGCATATAGGCTTGCCCTTACTATCTCTTCCTGTTACATTGTTCCCTTACCCAATATGGTGTAGTTGCTTTCTTTGCCTCTTCCAGCCAGTTTTGGCTTGAAGTCCACTTATTTTGAAATTAGAATATTTACTTCAGTTTGTTTTCAGGCTCCTGGTCTCTGCATTATTGTTTTCAATCCTTTGATTTGTTTAGTCTATATGTTTCCTTTGGAATTAAAGTTGTTTCTTGCATACAGCATGCCACTAAACTTTTTTCTTGATCCATTTTGCCAATCAATGTTTCATGATGAGGGAACTTGAGATCAATCACATTGAGTCACTATTGACATATATTGACTTATTCCTATAATTTCATTATTTTCTTATTACTAATCCCCCCTCTCATGGTAAACTCCATGGCTTGCCTGGTGTATCTATTCTTAGTTTTTTTGGTTTTTTTGCTATTATTGAATTCATTCTCTCCAAAATATCCTGTGGAATTCTTGGTAGTTCTGGTGGGGTGCTCATGAATTTCTTGACATGCTCTTTGTCATGGAAAGATCTTATTTTTCCATCAGTTTGAAAGACAGCTCATAGTTTTACAGGATATATCATGCTGAGTGGAAAGTTGATTTTTCAGGGCTTAACACACTATGCACTGCATTCCATGTTCTCCCAGCCTTAAAGGTTTTGTTGAGAAATCTGATCTAATTATAATCATTTTATCTTTAGGAGTGATCCATTGCCTTTCTCTAACAGCTTTGAAGAGAGTATCTTTGTGTCGGATTTTTGGTCTTTTTACTGATGTAGAGATTTACCGATGGAGAGATTTCTATTTGGGGTTTAGTATGCCTCCCTTACCTATATGTTAAATTATTTCCCTACATGTAAAAATTATTCTGCTATCAATCCTGTACATAGATTTTTATGTCATTCAAGCTTCAGATTTTCACTACCTCCATCTAATCTTAGACAGGCCTTTGGTCACCAGTGGCTGGTGACCATTTGTCATGCTCTTTTCTTGCTTTTAAGGCTTCTCTAAGTAAAGGACCCCTGATGTCAGCCATACTTCCAGCTGTGGGGCTCTCAAAAAGGCCATGCTCACAATAGAATTTCTAGTCTCTAGGTTTCCACCTGGTTCTTTCTCATGTTCTCTCATTGCTTTTTGAGCTCTTGTTCATGTTTTGCATCATTCTGTTCATCTAAGCTAACATTATATTAGTGTCTTTGTACTTCCTAGATGTTTTCTCTGTTAAATCCTCTATCTACCTCCTCTCTGAGCTTGGGAAGCACTTTAGCATCCATTTATCTCCATTTTTATCATTTTAGATAATTCAGCTGTGTGTGTTTTACGTTCTTACTTCTCAGTGCACCATTGGTCAGCTTGGAAGGAGCTGGGAATTTTAAGAGACATTTTGTAGCCTTCTTTCCTCTCTCTCTCTCTCTCTCTCTCTCTCTCTCTCTCTCTCTCTCTCTCTCTCTCAGATAAGCACAGTACCTTGAGGGTAATGTACTCAGAGTAAATGTAAGGCTGAGTAAGGAAAAATTCAGAAATAAGACAGCCACAAAATGTCAGGAACAAAAATTAGCTTCTAAGCAAAACACCAGGAACTGATCCTAATGCACTGATGGTGAAACTGAAGGAAGCCTAAATAAACCTTAGGTCCAGTTGTCTTTAGTTAATACTGAAAATCACCAAGCTTGGAGGTCACACAACTTACACTGTTATTTTCTGCTATGTCTCTGAAGCCACCTAAATGGTGAAAATTATTCTTAGAAAATTCTACCTCACTATCTTCTCCAACAAACATGTTTTCTATTGTCTTCCCTTTGCTTATCTTCTCCTGTGTTGAGACATGGCTGTCTTTGCTGTCATCATGTTTTGCATGAAAGTCATCTTTTTATTCTAATTAATAACCAAAAGAAAGCTATTCTTGGAGAAAGGATGTGAGCCATATGACACCATAAGTTCTAATCAGTGAATTTCTCTAGATTTATAGAAGCTAGAACATTTGGTGACCCACAGAAATAACACCAGCCTGTGTGTCAGAAAGGCATACCACCTGAAATTTGTAACTAAACCAGTGGCTGACATGTGGCATGCCTCCTCTAAAATCCCCGTACAGTCTGGCACCTGCAACCCAAAGCTAGATGACTTTTTCAGGGCAAAAGCCCCATCTGCCATCTTGCCCCACACAGCCAATATAGTTCTTTCTTTCCCCCAGTCACTGAAGTTTTTTTATTTTTTTTTTGGTTTTTTGGCTTCTTCAGGCAGTGATGCAACTGTCCCTTTCATACTTGAAGTGCAGTGGTGTTATGGTTTGTGTCTGGTTGTACCCCCACCCAAAACCTCGTGCAGTTATGCGGCAGACTTCTTGAGTTTGTGATCAACTCATGATCCAGTGCGGGGATTATGGGTGTGAGTGCTACACCTGCGCTGTGCCAGACAGCCTGAATGCATCATAAGGGAGACAGATGCTTTCTGTAGCCATTGTTGCCACTAATCCTCTCATTCACTCTCGCTCTTTGCCACCGCCATCAATGGCTGCTCTTTTCCATGAGCCACTTTGCCTTGGAGCCAGCTGAGTATGGACTGAAACCTCCACTAACTGTGAGCTAATAAACCTTCCCTCCATTTTGGGAATTGGGTATTTTGTCCCAGCAGCAAGAGAAGAGTAGCTGAGATGCTGGCTTCTTCTTTTTTTATTTTTTTATTTTATGTATTTAGTACAGCGTGTCACTATACAGCTGGAACTGATGGTGATCCTCCTGTTTCATCTGCCCCAACACTGGGATCATAAGCATGTGCCACCATGTGTGGTCTCAGTGGCCAGCAGAAGCACCAAGGACAGGTCCAGAATAGCATTTGGAACCAGGAACAGAACCTTGGTCCTTGCACTTGCCAGGCACGTGCTTAGGCAGCTGAGCTATCTTCTCAGCCAAGGACAGCTTCTTGGCTCTTGGAAAAATTAAATTGCTTAGTAACCGAGGTGGAGATGCCACCACTGCCCTCAGAGGTGTTGACAAAGGGGCCCAAGGGCATTGCAATATATAGAGATGCTTGAAATGCTCAAATGTTACTTTTCCCATTAAAGAAGAAAAAAATCACAGTGAGAAAGACTGAGGTTTGGTGAGGAGCCAAGTTGAATGTGATGCTGCTATGGAGCTAAGCTCTCTAGAGCCAGTGGGGTGGCAGGATTCCAAACAATTTAAACTCAAATTTAAAGTCAACACCCAAAGCAGGAAGTTTGTAGTAGAGTTCTTTGTGCCCCTGCCAATGTAATTCAGCAGTCTGACCATGGGAGATGCCACACAGCCTCTGGAGAATGACTACAGACTCCCTCAGATTCAACCAAGTTTCAGTTTTAGAAGCGGGGCTCTACTGCACATAGGGTCACTTATGAAATGTCCTAGACATGAAACACTGTGATTCGGGGAAAGTGTCTTTTCTATTCTCTTTAGGAAAAAGAATTTCACTTTACATTCAAGTGAGTTGAAGAAATTTTTTTAAAGAATTCAAAAAAGTAAAACAAAAATCATTAAGAACAATACAAAATTTCATTAAAACTGCATTCTATATGAGTTGCTTATTTTGAAACTTGAGCTAATGTTAACAACATGCATAACTTTATGTTTGAAAACACTATTTAGCTCCTTCGTAATAATTTCACATCTTAAGGCTTCCATGAATTGTGTAATGTACATGAGTTAGAGTTTTATCTTTGTTGATATTAAAATATGTTACACATAAAATGCAACAAGAAAGCAAAGTAATAAGAATTCAACAATGGTTGCTGTATCACATGATGTCATCTTCAAATCAGTTGTTCAGGTTACCAAATATAAACTTCAAAAATTAGTTTTAAAAAATAAAACATCAAAAAACGTTGTAAGAAATTAAAAAGCAAAAATAAGTGAATAAATAAAAAGGAATGAAAACAAAAAACTTTTAAGCATTAACTAAGTGTTCCTTTCAAAAGGCCCTCAGAAAGGTCAGTGAGATAGTTCAGCGGACTAAGCACCTGCTTAGGCAAGTGCAGAGGTTCATTCCCTGGCACTGCGTGCTGTGCCAGCCCTGCCCCTGGATGTCCTGAGCCAGCCACCGCGTTCAGGTGTGATGGTGCATGCCTGTAATCCCAGGAGTGGAGAGGCTGAAAACAGGAGTATCACTATGAGTCAAAGCTGCATAGTGAGACCCTATACCAAACACAAGGGCTCATCGCCTAGGGCCAGATGGGAACACTCCCTATGGGGTCCTGATAACACTCCCTGGGTTTGGAGACAACAAATTGTAGGCCATATTTGCCAGGGCTGGCACACAGGGCATAGATGAGCCCTTGGCCAATGAGTGAGTGGCCCTGCCATGTAGGCACAAGTTACAGCAGGCTCAGTGACACTGGTTGTAGCCATGGTAAAGACTTGGTAAGGAGATCCCTAAAGCTGCAGGAGATTAACTGGGTTCTGAGATACAGAATCAAGAGTCAAGAACTGTGTAGCCTTTGAAAACCAGCTTCTGGCCTAGGCCAGCCCGAGGAGTGTCATGGAGAAGCATCCTGGCCAGCTGGTAAAGGAGAGGGTCCCTCCAGACCCTTCAGCAAGTACTTTGACATGCACAGTGAAACTCTATCATCAGGCAAAAATCTTCAACCATACTAAACCCAAATAAGCCCCAGCAAAACCACAGAACATGAATAAACTCTCATTTAAATGTATGTGAAAGAAACTACATCAAAATATGTGTTCACAAGATAGTTTTATAGCTAGCTTCTTTCAGTTCCTTGAAAAGATGTCTTGTTCTAATATTCTTTAGACAAGATAGCAAGCTTACATCTGGCACTCTGATTAACTATTATGAAGACAACAATATTCAGTGTATCAACTATTATAACTGTCCTACTAACCTGCCTTGAAATTCAATATTACTGTTGGTCTTTTTTCTCTTGGAAAAGAAACTACATAAAAAACACCAACATCCACATGCTGATGCAAGCCCAGCAGAGCTCTCTACATGCATGTGGACATGTGTTTCAGCCCCATTTTACTCATTACATAAGCTTTGCTTTTTGAAACGTATGATCATTGCTGCACGTTGATCTACAGCTTAATTCCTTTTAACTTAGAAATTGTTGTGCAAATTAACGTTCTCTTCAGGTCATTCCATGAGTACTCTCTTTATTCTCAGTATTTGTTACAACACCTTCAGAGAATCAATACCCTCTTCTTCCACTACTGACATTCAGTTTCCCTCAGTTTTCTTTGTCACTGCTGAAGATGCTGTAATATATGTAACTGCCACACGTTGATATTTATATGGCTGTGTTTAGGATTTCTAAGGAGGGACTCTGAGCTAAAGTGTTTGGAATGAGTATGAATAAAGGGAGATTGAATGAAAGGTACCAAAATATAGTGAGATTAGAAGAATAATTTCCTGCGTTCTCCATCACAGGGGGGTGACAGTGGTTCACAATAGCCAACTCCAAAAGGAAGAGCTTGAAGCTACAGATAAAGAAATGATAGGAAGTGGAAAATGTGACTGTCCTTACTTGGTCAGTGCACACTGTCATGCAGGTGTGGAAATGTCACGCTCTACCCCACTAACAATGCAAGAGTGCACATTGAGCAAACACGACAGAAGGCAGGCAGATGTGTACTTTAGAGGTAAACACCCAGAGCTCTACCCAGAAGTGGAGCCGACAGAGCTACTAGTAGGTGATGTGCATGCACAGCAAAATAAGAACCTCACCAAGAAAACAAGTCCTTAATGTGTCACCTGCAATGAAAGACAATGTGTTGGCATTTAAGTTTTTCTCATTTACTTAAGTAATACAATTTGGAACATTTCTCTGTATATTCCCCACAGCTCTGGTTCATTCCTTGCACATTTATATATCCTATTTTTTTTACTGTGATTTGAGGCCGCTTTCTGTAAAGTAAGGACGTTATGACACTGGTGTAACATGAACACAAACACTTATCATTTTGTCATTTTACCTTTAACATTATTCATAGGGCTTTGATGTGTCTGATACAATTTTAGCATTTCAAATCTAGATAAGGATGTTATCACACTGGTGATACATGAACACAGTGTTATTTTGTCATTTTACTTTCAACATTATTCATAGGGCTTTGATCTTTCTTATATAATTTTAGCATTTCAAATCTAGATAAAAAATATTCACATACCTAAGATAATGCACATGTTCACCTAAGCTTTCTTCTACTGTATTCCCTTGTGTGAGCTTTCAATCAGAGTCTGAATTATTTTGGAACAAACGACGGTCATGGAGAACAAGACAGAGCAAGCCAGTACTTAAGCATTTCTGTGCTTCCCAGTTGTTCTGAGAACAGGCAGCACCATGACTCCTACCAGAGCTTCGGTCAGTCTATGTTCCTTTGACCTCACATTGTGTCCCAGCAGCAGGACCACCCGATGAGTTACTGCCTCACCCACATGTCAGAGAATGCTGCCCCTTCACCTTCCTCCTGAATGCCGCTTTCACCTCCTTGTTCCTCAGGCTGTAGATGAGGGGATTCAACCCAGGGATGACCATGGTATAAAACACAGAAATCACTTTGTTGACACCTAGAGATGAGCTTGAGCTGGGTTGGACATAAATGAAGAACAGAGTCCCGAACAAGACCGAGACTGCTGTCAGGTGAGAGGTGCACGTGGAGAAGGCTTTCTGCCTCCCGTGGGCAGTCTGGATCTTCAGGATGGCCACTGCGATGCACACGTAGGACACCATGATGATTGTACAACTGAGCCCTCCCAGAGCTCCAGCCAAGACGAAAAGCACCAGCTTATTGATCGCAGTGTTAGCACATGCTAAGGTAAGCAATGGGTAAATATCACAGAAAAAGTCATTGATTACGTTTGGACCGCAGAAGGGTAAGGAAAAAGTCAAAATGGTATGGGTCATGGCGCTTATGAGACCTAAGGTGTAAGGCCCTATGACCAGCTGCACACAGACCCGCTGGGACATGATGACTGTGTACAGCAGCGGCTTACACACGGCTGTGTACCGATCATAGGCCATGGCCGCCAGGAGGAAGCACTCTGCTGCCACAAAGAAAGCACAAAACCACATTTGAGCAGCGCAGCCCATGAAAGAGATGCTTTTCTTCTCTGCAAATGTATCGCGCAGGATCTTGGGGGTGACGCAAGAAGAAAAGCAGAGGTCTGCAAAGGACAAGTGGCTAAGAAAAAAGTACATAGGAGTGTGGAGTCTGAGGTCGAGCCTTATGAGGGTGATCATCCCCAAGTTGCCGCCCAGAGTGAGGAGATAAACAAGGAGAAGCACTAAGAAAAGGGTGATCTTCTCCTGGAGATGACCAGTGAGGCCCAAGAAAAGAAACTCCGTGACTGCTGTCCGATTCTTCCCTTCCATTGTTGTCGCTTGGAATCTGTCACTTTTGTGAAAAAGAATTTACTTCCTTATAAACAATGTAACCATTAACATATATTGTATTTAGCCAATGACTAATTGTCTTAAACTAGTGTATGAAAGACGCTAGTGAGATGTTGCTGAGGTAGAATTCCTGGCCGCTATGGAAAGCTCCTGCATGAGCCTGGGGAACTCAGCCTCCATCCCTAGGCTCTGCAAGAGTTGGTCCAAACGAGATTATCATAACATTATGTTTCCAAAGTCAGTTATTCTTTGTATTTCATTTTATTGTATGATGGGATAATGAGAGCGGCTTTGGAATAAATTGAATGAGCCTGGTGTAAAAAATTATGGAATGTTCCTATATTATCATTACGAAAATACTAAGAAAGCTGTTATTTGTTTTACTGAATCATCAGTAATGGTATATTATTAAGACCCAATTCATGTATGCGCATAATGCCACTGAAATTTATAAAGGGTGTGGGAAGACAAAATGCATGTGTGACAGAAGGTTTCTCATTCTGAAGATTCGTGGACATAAATGACAGCTGTTGATATTAATAAAGACCTGTCCTCAAAAGACAAAACAAGATACATATTGTGATAGATGTGAAGTAAAACAGGCATCAAGAAGACAATAGAAGATAAGAAGAATGAGTAGAATGGCTTCTCCCGGCTGCATAAATGCAATTTCTAAAAAATGCAATGCATGGGAGGGCATAAGACGCCTGCCTTGGAACTCACGTGGTCTGCCCAACTTGGCTCTAAGCAGGTCATGGAAATTAGACAAGGAATTGAGCAGTAGCTGAACTAAGATAACATGGAATTATTGTGTAAGAAGGTACAGATTTTACATAAACTTTTGGAGACAATTTATTCTGAAATCTATACTACTAATATGTATGGGAAAAGTCACAGGTTTATTTTATGCAAGAAAGACTCTCAAGAAAATATTTTCAAGTGACTGATGAGTCAAAAAAGGGACAAACAAAACCATTTAAAAGTCCTAGGAGGAGATGATTTTTTTCAGATAGTTGATACAAAGAAGGATGGCTTATATAGCATATTGAATCAGTGTTCTAGAAGTGAGGCAAGTGAAGCAATGGAATACACACTTTGCTGTTTCAATATATAACATTCTTAAAACTTCGTAAATCCTAATGCCATCTCCCTTGTTCATGATTATGGCATGTTGTCATTCTAATGATTATTCACTTATCATGTAGACTATATTTTTCACAGTCACACACGTCATCTAACATTTTAATAGAGACATTATCCATTTCAGGAATTTTTTGTTTACAATCATCAAAATGTGCCCCATGGGTGATTGGAGATGAGATGAGGTCCAGAATGCGTTCAGAGTTGGCTCAGTAACTTTTATTAATGAATTAATTGATTTATTTTAATGTAAGTCATATTTAGTCTCATATAAAATGAAAAATATTTTATACCTTTTTCCTATCAGTGACTTTGTGTTTAAAATCTTTGTGAACATCATTTATCTCTTTTTTAAGGAATGTTTCCTTAATTTTTAATTGATGAAAATTGAATGGATTTTTCCATGTATGATGTGATATTTCAAAATACATGTACATTGCATAATGTCTAACATAACTTAATTCATACATACAATTTTTTGTGATAACAATACCAAAAGTCAGCAATGTTCAAGATTGCTATTCATATCATTAATTACATTCATTGAAACAACAGACTATTCATTTCAGGAAAAAAATAAATGTTTCAGGCCATATTGCTTGGTCTGAAGAGAACATGAACACAATGACAATACCTGTTTTTTCTAGGGGTGGGAGATCATGATCCCAATGTTCACAGAAATCCTGTTGTTTCTCTACTAGATTTCAAAATCTTCACCTTGTACACAATAGCATACCTACTTCTCAAAGAAGGTCCTTGTACCCCTTCTTTCACCCCACCAAACAAGTCATCACTTTCTAGAAGGAAGGACAGAAGCCCCAGCTCTCTTCATGTTGATGGCTTCTCCAAGAGGCATGACTGTCCAGGCTGGGGTGAAGAAGATAATGCCAATGCTGACAGGCCTGGGTTCAAAAGCACCATCCTTTATACTGCATAAAGTAAGGGACACTTTCCTGAGAGAGTTCAATAGTACAGAGTCGGGTCCCCAAAGGTCTAAAATCTCAAGGGCTTCCATCTGAAATGAAAACAATCTTAGCACCATTTAGACCAACTCTCATTTCCTAACTATATCTTCTCTTGCATTATTCCTAAGGAAACTGTGCTTGTGTGGTGTGTGTGTCTGTCTATATGTATGTCTGTCTGTCTGCCTGTCTTTGTGAGTGTGTGTCTATATGTTTATTTTCCTCTTTGAGAATCTCTCTTTTCTTTTTGTATTTTATTTTATTGAAGAACAAATAGCAATGAGATGGTGTCAAATCAAATTAGTAGGACAGATTCAACAATTAATACATTGCACATTGTTTTCATAGTGGCTTTGTTGTACAAGGTGCATACATGATATTCTATCTACAAATACTATTAGAGCAGATGCCTCTAATCAATTAATTAAGAGAATGTAGCTGTATATCTATCTTTTTTAAAGCTGGTTTATAGTACAGTTTCAATGATTAATGCATTTTATATTGGTATCTTCTTAGTGGTTCTTCATAGTACAAGAAGCAGACAAGATATCCTGCCCAAACACTATTAATGCAAATCTTGTTTCTCATAGAATTATGGAAAAGTACTACATATTTATCTTAACTGTACTGTTCATGCAAACACAGAATGGTTCTTCTTTGTATCCCCTTTTTTATTTAGTCCTCTCAAAGATGGGTATTCTATTGTCATTAAATTATTATAGGTGCTTCAATTCAGCAAAACACATTCCAGCAATCCACAATAATAGTGGGTTACCTGAAGAAGCTGTTCAGTAGAACCATTTATAGCTCAGCTTATTATTATGCCCTTATTTTATATACATCGTTTTTATACTTTTCTGCTGGATGGTTAATACTGAGATAAACCAATACCTATATAACAAAAAAATGTGAAGTTTGTATCACATGAGGTCAGTCAAGTCCCCTCAAGGTTTATCCTGTAACCCCATACCTCACTCTGTAGATCCTTTGTCAGAGTCAGCCATGTGGATGAGTCACAGTCGTTGCTTGACCAGCTTGCTGTCTGTGAAAGCCTGAAAGTTTTCCCTCCACGTGACTCTCCTTAGTCACACTGTAGATCATCGGTCACATTCCACTATGGCTCTATAATCTCCTTGATTAGAAAATTTGGGACACAACGGAGCTCCATGATGTTACAGTACAGGTTCTCCTATGTCCTGAGTCTTCACTGACATTGAAAGGCTAGGACCTTGCTGCCCTTCCATTTCTCCAATTTTTGATGTACAAATTTTGGTTGTTAACCAGCCAGAAGAGAAGCTCATTATTACCCTGCAACATATGCAGTACAGTTTACTCTAACTACCTGATTAAATTCTTTTGTAATTGTTCTTATACCTTTCTATTTGTATTTCTACTTTTGATTTCTTATACTAGGGAGACTATATGATATTTGCACATGTGTGTCTGGTTTATTTCACTTATGATTATATCTTCAAGTGACATCCACTTAATATAAATGTTTTCATAAAGGACTTGAAGAAGTCTGCACCATGCTCTGCTTGCCTTCATGGTTTATGTAGAAAAGTCAGCTATAATTCTAATGGGTTTTCCTTTGAATGTGATCTGCTCCTTTTCTCTAGCAGCTTTCAGTATATTATTCTTGTGTTGGATTCCTGGGATTTTGACTATTATATGTCTCGGTGTGTTTTTAGTTGGGTTGAAGTTATTTGGCATTCTGTATGCTTCAGCTACCTGAATGTTAGATTATTTCCTCGTATTTAGGAAGTTTTCTGCTATCACTTCTGCCCATATTCTTTTTATATCATTTGTATTGACTCCTTCTTTCCCATTGATGCCAATTAACCTCACATTGTTCATCTTTGCAACATCTTTCAGGTGATGTACTATTTTTCCCTGCATCTTCATTGTTTTTAAGAGATCCTTTCTCACCTTTTCACTAGCTGCACCAGCATCTTCAAGATTGGAAACTCTGTCTTCGCTTTCACTCAAATGCTTTGGTAGGCTTGTGATTGATATTTTAAGTTATTCTATATCTCTTTGACTCTGTTTCATGCAATCTATTTTCTTTCCTGTATTGCCCATTCAAAGAATCCTTCATAAATCTTATCTTCTCTATTTTTTATCAATGTCTTCTTTATTAAGAAAAAATTAATTCATTAATAAAAGAATTAATTATTTCTTTTTCTGCAGAGTTTTTTTTTCCAAATTGAGTTTCCTCTATACATTTCTGTAATTGATTCACTACTTCAGATGCTATGATTTCTAAGATTTTTTTTTATTTCAGAAATTATTTTGCTCTGAGTTCCTCTTTACCTTTCTGCTGTTGTTTCTTTGCTTGCATCGCTGTTAGTTATGTTTCAGCTGGAATGGTGTTCTCTGCACGTGTTCTGGGTGAGCATTGGGTTTCCCCCATATGTTTCTGGATTTGATTCTTTACTTCAGATGCTATGTCTTCAAAAGTAATTTCTTTTTTTTATTTCAGGTGTCAATTCTCGTCTGAGTTCCTCTATACCTTTCTGTTGTTGTTTCTTTGCTTCTGCCTCTGTTAATTCATTCATTTCAGCTGAGCTAGTGTCCTCTGCACTTACTGTTGAGCTCTAGGCCTGAGATTGCATTTTGCTCCTTGTGTTTGTCATTTTGCATAGCACTGACCTCTGACCTTTGGTGTAGAGCTTTGGTGCAGGTACAGCCTTAGTGTGTAATTAGATTTGGGTGCCAATCTATTAAGTTTGAGATTATCCAGTTATGCCTGGCATGGATCTTCCTGTTGTGTTCAGTTCCTTTTTGCTGCAGCCTTTCTGGCCCAACTGTGAGCCTGTGCTTCCCCTCTGTTGTGTCCCTGGCCCAAGGAGCTCTGTGGAGCACTGAAGCTCTCCCACACACTCACAGGCTGTGCTGGGCTTGATTGATCAGGGGCCGCAAGAGTCACAAAAATCACTTGACAGGCTTGGGGGCAGGGTCTCCAGGGAGTTGCAGGGTGGGACTGGCTGGGGTGCATCAGCTGAGAGAATCTCAGAAATTCTTGCTCACTCGGAGGTCTTAGGGCCAGGAGCTCTGGATGGCGCTTGCCGGAAGCATGCTGGGAAGCCAATAGTTCTCCCCTACACTCACCTGCTGGGCTCAGGGGGGTCAGGGGCTGAAGGGTCCAGAACCTCTCTTTTCTATCAATTAAAAAAGACAACAAAATGTATATAATAACCATTGTTGAGTTCCTACCATTTTGTTTAGTGAGAGTCTGTATCATTTCTATTTTTTTAACTATTTTTATTGTCTTTTAAGAAATAAAAAGTTATGCAATGGGCAGCCAACACTAGCTGGAAAAAAAGGTTGTGTAGCTAGCTGGAGCCACATCATCTAGATACAAATCCCACTGCCACAGTGTACTGATGCTATCAGTTTTAGGCCTTCTGGTACCTCGTTTCTTTTATCTCAGGGAAGCAGTGACCATCTGTTAAAATTGATGCTGCCAAGATTTGTTAAAGTAACACATTTAGAGCACTCCACAGAGTATTCAACACAGAGCAATCAATTGCTAGTGATACACATTTTCATGAGGAAGTTGAATCACAATTGGAGAGACAGTGCACTGATATAAAAATAAAAGAGCAGTTCCATGTAACAATGCTTAACTCTATGTAAACTAAGCAGAAACCCATTCTTGGAAGTACCAATTGAGTGAGCAGAGGCAGGAAGCACAAAGAAAAGTAAGGACATTGTTTAAAATGGAGGAGTCAGAAAAGACAGAAGAAACTATAGTGCTGAATTGATGTATGTTGAATTACATCAATTAAGTCAATTATATCATTCTTTGAGAACTGTGTTGTGTGTGTGTGTGTGTGTGTGTGTGTGTGATTACAAAAGCTTTTATTCTTTTGTATTGGGTGTTGGGCCCATTGCTAGCAGGAAAGTAGCACTTGATCCTGGCTGGATCACTTGGTGATAGATACTTATTGGAGTCCCTGGGGGAAAGGCAGGGGCTCACCTCTATGATGCTGCTGGGTGCAGGTCCTCCTTGGAGAGACAAGGACACCTTACTCTCCATGCAGGGAGAAGGGATAACACTGAGCAAGTTCAATCCCACGACTTGGGTTTCAGATACAACACCATCCTCAAATGGAAAAGAACCATTCTCACATGGGGCCGTGATTCCCTTGGAGAAAGCAGCACCAGCAACATAGAGAGGACTTAACACTCAAACTCAGCATCCTTTCCAAAGGCTGAAGTCCCATAATCTGAGAAACAAACTCAGAAATGGAAGAGTTTGGATGACTCCATGTCTGAGAATCAAAGAGTATTGAATTTACCAAGAAAAATAATATAATTCCATGATCATAGAAAGCTCAGCATACTAAGAAGTCACAAAATTCTCAAAACATGTGGTGCTACAAATGGAGATACAGAATACATGAAGTTAACCTTGATAAGGATAAAGAAAAATAATCCACAACACAAGCAGGACATTTTAACATCCTTCCCTCAGTGATTGCTATAACAAGTGAACAAGCCATGAATAAGTACTTAGGGGTCACAGATAGTACTTTGAACACATCTATAGTGGAAACCCCACCAGATTCATGGCAGATTTCTCAACACAGACCATCAAATAAAGAAGAGCATGGAGTAAGATTCTTTTTAAAGATCTGTTTGTTTGTTTGCTTGTTTGTTTGGTACAGTGTCTCAGTACATAGCTCAGACTCATAGTGATCCTTCTGTCTCAGCCTCCCCAGTGCTGGGATTATGGGTGTATACTGCCACACCCAGTTTCAGCAGCCTTCACAGTGCAGAGCTGGCAAAGCATGTGGCACCAGGGATCAAACTCAGGTCCTTGCAGTTGCCAGGCAGGTGCTTAGACTGCAAAGCTGTCTCCATAGCACTGTAATGAGATATTTGAAGTCCTTAAAGAAAACAACTTTCAACCCATATTCTTGTATGCTGCAAAACTATCAAATTTAATGGAGAAATTAGATACTTCCATGACAAAGAACAACTGAAGAAATTCATGATAAGTAAACCAACCTTATAAAGAGTACTGACAAATATTCTAGAAGAGACAAAGATGACCACAACTTCAACAGCAACAACAGGGCTAGCCAAATATCTCAGTAGATTAAAGTGCCTGCAAGCAGGTACTGGGGCCTGAGATTCAATGCCTGGGCCTGCCATGCCAGTTCTGCCTCCAGGGCATATTGAGATGGCAATTGAGACTGGTGTGATGACAAGCACCTATAATCTCAGCTCTTAGGAGGCTGATCACCATGAGTCTGATCTAGTACTGAGACCTTGACAGCCTTATAGACCCTTCTCTAAAATACAAAAAAAAAAAAAAAAGATAACAATGAAGTAGAGCAAGCAATTAAGCAAAAGGGAAAATTGAGGATCCTACAGTAGGAAAATAAAATGACAAACATAAGCCAGCATATATCAGTGCTGTCAATGTAAATGGCCTCAATTCACCAATGAAAAGAAGCAGACTGCCAGAGTGGATAAAGAAACAAAGTCCAACAATATGCTGCATACAAGAAACACATGTAACTCAAAAAGAAATTAATAGACTGAATGCCAAAGGACGGAAAACAATACTCTATGTGACTGGAACTGAGGAAAGCAGGGGTAGCTATTCTGCTTGCTGATAGTGTCAACTGCAAACCAAGTGTAACTAAAAGAGAAAAAGAAGTTCAATACATACTTGTTAGGGGAAAATTTAAAGAGACAGAGAAATAACAATCATAAATATATATGCACCAAGTGTAGGAGCACCCAACTATATAAGACAAATTTTAACATACATGAAAAATCTAATGAGCAATAAGACAACTGTATTGGGGGAGTCTAATACCCAGTTAACACAAAGAGATAGATCAACCAAGTGAAAGATGAGCAAAGAAATAACAGAACTAAAGCAAACTTGTGAAGAAATGGACATAGTAGACCTATACACCCAACAGCAACAGAATATACATGTTTGCATCTGCACATGGTAGTGCTCCAAAATAGATCATGTGTTAGCATGTAGAACATGCCTAAGTAATATAAAGGCATCCAAATTACCCCATGCTTGCTTTCTGACATAGTGCAATAAAACTGGAAATTAATGACAAAAGAAACAGCACAAACTCTATAACCACATGCAAACTAAATAATACCCTTCTGAACAATCAATGGTTTGTGGATGAAATTAAAGAAGAAATTAAACAATATTTACAATCAAACCGAAATACAGATACAACTTACCAGAACCTGTGGGATGCAATGAAAGCTGTTTTAAGATGGAAATTTGTAGTGATAAATTCACATATCAGGAAACTAAAATGAACCCAAATAAACAATCTTATGCTGCACCTCAAACTCCTAGAAAAAGAAGAGCAAGGCAAGTCAACGAAGGCAGAAAATTGTAAAGATCAGAGCAAACATAACTGCAATGAAGATGAAGAAAAAATACAAATTAAGGAGTTGAAAATCACTAAACTGCTAGCAAATCTAATTTTAAGAAGGAAAGAAAAATGCAGATTTAAATTCATGAAATGAGGAATGAAAAAGATGAAATCACTACAGAACCTATAGAAATTCAGAAGATTATTGATATTTGTTTCCAAAAATCATTACTCTCACAAATGGAAGATACAGAAGAAATGGACAGATTCCTAGAGATCTATAAGCCACCAAAGCTGGATCAAAAGGATATAAATATTCTGAATAGCCCAGTATCAGTCAATGAAACTGAAAATGAATAAAAACCTGCCAAGAAAAGCCCAGGTCATGATGGATTCACAGCTGAATTCTACAAGAAATTTAAGGAAGATCTAATGCCAACTCTTCTCAAATTTGTCCATGAAATTGAAAGGGAAGCAATTCTCCCAAATGCATTCACAGAAGCAAGTATTACTCCGATACGAAAACCACAGAAGGAACCAACCAAAAAGGAGAACTATAGACTAATCTCCCTAATGAATATAGATTCAAAATTCCTCACTAAAATACTGGAAAACAGAATGCAGCAAATCATCAAAAAATTACACATCGTGTCCAAGTGGGATTCATCCCAGGAATGCAGGAAGGAATGATTTAATATATACAAAACCATAAACGTAATACACCTCATCAACAGAGCCAAAGGCAAAAATCACAAGGTCATCTCAATAGATGCACCAAAAGCTTTTGATGAAGTCCAACACTCATTCTTAGTAGAAACATTACATAAAATTGGAATACATGGTCTTTACCTCAACCTGATTAAATCCATCTATGACAAACCAATAGCCAACATTATACTTAATGGACCAAAACTGAAAGACTTCACTTTAAAATCAGGAGCAAGACAAGGATACCCACTGTCAACACTACTGTTCAATACAGTCCTGTACACATTAGCCAGAGCAATTAGACAACAAGAAGAAATAAAAGGAATAGTGATTGGAAAGGAAGAAGTGAATTTATCATTATTTGCAGATGACACAATAGTTTACATAAAAGAACCCAAAAACTCCACTAAGAGACTTATAGATCTAATAACCAAATTCAATAACATGAGAGAAAGGGATGCAAAGTCAACACTCAAAATGAAACAGCATTTTTATACAAAAACAACAAATGCACTGAGAGAGAAATTATGGAGACCATACCATTCACAACAACAACACCCAAAATGAAACACTTAGGAATCAATATGACAAAGAAAACAAACAATTTATAAGTGAAAATTATAGCACTCTGAAAAAAGAGATCAAAGAGGATTTCACAACATGGAAAGATATTAGTTGCTCCCGGATAGGAAGAACCAACACTGTGAAAATGGCCATACTTCAAAAGTTGTTATACAGATTCAATGCAATCCCAATTAAAATACCATTAATATACATCACAGAGCCAGAACAAAGTATTCTTAAAATTTATCTGGAACCAGAAGAGACATAGAATAGTAAAAGTAATCCTGGGTAACAAAGGAAAGGCAGTACACATCACAGTCCCTGACTTGAAATTATACTACAAAGGTACTGTGATAAAATCAGCATGGTACTGCCAAAAAAAAAAAGACCTGAAGATCAATGGAACAGATTTGAAGATGTATATACAACTACAAGCACACTCAGCCACCTTATCTTTGACAAAGGGGCCAAATATATTTATTGGGAAAAATGATAGCCTCTTTAACAAACGGCACTAGTAAAAACTGGCTGTCCACATTATGAAGCCTTAATGTAGATCCATGCCTACCACCATGCACAAAACTATAGTCAAAACGTATGAAAGATTCAAATATTAAAACAGAAACACAAATTATCTGGATGAGAAAGTAGGTAGAAATTTTAAGGACAAAGGAGTAAGTCAATAGTTTATGAACAAAAATCAAACTGCATAATAATCAATAATTAGTATCTCATTTTTTGAAATGTTTCTACATATCAAAAGAAATCACCAATGGAGAAAAAGAAAACAATAAAGTGAGAAACAATTATAGCAAACTGTCCTTCAGATGAAGGACTTCTACCTAGAACATATAAAGAATTTTTAAAAACCAGACCTCGAAAATTCAAAAACTCCATCTAAAAATTGGCATCTGAGATGAATATACACTCTACAAATGAAGTGATATAAATTGCAAATAAATACATGAAAAACTGCTCAGTATTATTGGTCATTCAAGAGATGCAAATTAAAACAATATTGAGATACCATCTTATGCCAGAAATAATGGCTGTCATCAAGAAGTCAACCAATAACAAATGCTAGAGAAGTCCTGAGGAAAAAAGAAACCTTCTCCACTGTTGCTGGGAGTGTATGCTACAGTAACCATTATGGAAATCAGTATGGAGATTGCTCAGAAAGCTAGAGTTAGAGGTCCCATTCAAAGCAGCTAATTCCCTCATAGGTAGTTTTCCAAAAGAACTCATCATGCCAGAGTGACTTATGTGCACCTATGTTTATAGCATTACAATTTGTCATAGCTAAATCTTGGAAGCAACCCTAATGCCCGTCAATTGAGAAGTGGATAAAAGGATATTTTTACACAATGTAGCATTATTCAGCTATGAAAAAGATAAATTTGAGGATTTTGTAGATAAATGAATGCTGCTAGAAACTATATTGGTAAGTCAAATGAGGCAGATCAACATGCACAAAAATCACATTATGTTGCTAGTATGAGAACATGAAAGAGTGATGAAAATCTAAAAGGTATAGTAGATATTGTGAAAGGGAAAGAAAATGATCAATGAGAAGAAAAACCTAGGAAAAGACAAATGACAGAGAAGGAAAGGAGATATTTAGGTTTGCATGCAGAAAATTTTGGATACTTGTCAGTTTCTGCTGGTCTTTTCAAAGGAGCAGGGAATGCTTAAGTCTTTTTCCTTTTACTTTGATGTTTTTCCTCTTTTGAATTCCTTACAATTTTCTTATTGCTTTGTTCCATTTATTTCTTTAAATGAATCTTACATGTTTATGCCTGGTAGTCTGAACAAATAACTTGAAGCAAACGTCATGTAACACAGCAACCATCACTGAATTCCTATTACTTTGTTTAGTGCAATTTTGTATCATTTCTACTACTGCTATTTTTTCAATTACTCTTTTGTATTCTTTAAAAATAAAAGAAAATTAGGCTAAAAAAAAAGAAAAAGATTTGATGTTAAAATATCAAAGTTCAGTACAGCCCCATGCAAAACTGTGCAGTGTCTTTTGGAGATATTTACAAAGCCAATGTTAAAATTACAATGAAAAGAAAAAGAATATAAAAAATGAAAGCAAAGCAAAAAGGCCTATATCAGACCAAAAATTTGAAACAGAGAAAAGAAGAATTACATGACCTGTGCTTGGGACAACTAAATATTTAATAAGCTTTAGGTCATTTTAATTAATACATAATAATTGGACTGCTTATAGTGTTTCTTTGATAAGCTTAAGTTAAACATGAATATATTATGTAAAGATCAGACTTGAGCAATAAAATTTTCTTCACTTCCAGTATTTGCCATTTCCATTACCATACAGAAATTGGTAAAAATTTTCTCTTCCAACTACTTGAAAATAATTTTATACAACTTGAGGAAGCAAATCTATGTATACATCTATGAATCCATTTGTATACTGTGGAATAATTAACTCAAGATAACTAACATATCCCTCTCTTCTGCTCACTACTTACTACTTTTGTGATGAAAACACTTAAAAACTATCGTTTAGCAACTCCAAACTACAGGGCACGTGCTTCACAACTCTCATGACCATGCCATGCAATAGAACACTAACTCCTTCCTCCTGTGTAACTGAAACTTTATATCCTTTCACCAACATGTCTGCCTTCCACCCTGGACCTAAATAATGATAATTCTCCTCCAGACTTGTGTGAGTTTGACCTTTTCTATCAGTGAGACAGTTCAATAGATTTTTGTCACTTGTTTTATTTCACTTCATATCATGCTCTCCAGCTTCATCTGTATTGATGAAGGAGCAGGGAATGCCAGATTCTTTCATCTTCTGAGGATGTTTTGTGCCATACTTCTGTATCTCTCTGTGCATCTATCTGTGTGTCTGTGACTTGTACATGTATGACCACATTACCTCTATCCATTCATCCCTTTGGGGACATGTAGGCTGTCTTTATCTCTTGGCTATTGTGAATAAAACAGGAGTGCACATATCTCTTCAGCATATTGATTTCAATTGCTTTAAATATATACTAACCTGTCAAATCTCGGGCTCTCAGTTCTACCTCTAGTTTTTGAGGCCCTTCCATAGTATCATCTGTAATAGTTGCATCAATTTACATTCCCAAGTTGCATGAGACTGTGCTTTTCCTGCATCACTGGCAATATTTGTTATTTTTCATTTTCTGTACTAACCATTTTAGGTGCAATGAGAAAACAAATTGCGCTGCTACTTTCCATTTCTATGATGCTTAGCAATGTTGAGGATTTTGCTCAGTTATTTACATTGACTCATTGCATGTTTTTGCTTAGAAAATGTTTTTCAGTTCTTTTCTTATTTTTAAATCAGATTATTTGCTTTCCTGTCATTGGAGTATTTGGCTTTCATTGGTAATTCAAGAAATTCAAGCACAACAATGATATCCCATCTCACCTCAGAAAGCATGGCTGTCATCAAGAAGTCGACCAATAACATATGTTGCAGGGGCTGTGGGAAACAAGGACCCTTCTCCACTGTAGGTGGGAGTGTAGACTCTTACAACCATTGTGGAAACTCCTCAAAAAATACCCAAAAAACTAGGACTAGAGGTCCCATTCAACCCAGCTATTCTCCTTCTTGGTATTTTTCTAGAAGAACTGAAAATATGAAAACACAACAATATATGTGCATGCATGTTTATAGCATCACAGTTCATCATAGCTAAATTTTGGAAGCAACCCAAGTGCCCATCCGCTAAGGAATTGGTTAAAAACAGGTAGGATTTTTACACAATGGAGTATAACTTAGGTATAACAAAAGGTAAACTCAAAGCTTTTATTGGTAAATGGATGCAACCAGAGACCATACTCATAAGTGAAATAAAATAGACCCACATGTGTAAACATAATATTGTCACCCTAGTGTAAGAACCTGAAAGAATAAATATAATCTGAAAGGTAAAAGGAACCAAATCTGTTCAAAGGGAAGAAGCAACTAGAATGAGGAAAAGGACAAACAAAAGAAACAAGGGAAAAGATATGTTTATGCTGGCCGTGGTGACACCTGCTTGTAAACTCAGGGCTGGGGAGGCTGAAAACAGGAGGACTGCTATGAGTCTGAGCTGCGTAGTGACACCCAGTACCAAATACATTTTAAAAAGATATGCTTATGCATGTGTACAGGATAGCTTGGGTAATTATATTGTTGATTTCTACTAGTCTATTTAAAGGGGCACTTAATGCTTCGATTCTTTCTCCTTAATTTTTTCTAACTTTTTTGACACATTTGCAATCTTATATCTGGTAATCTGAATGATTAACTTGAAGACTGTATATGCAATATAACAACCATTGTTGAATTCCTATGATTTTGTTGAGTGAAATTCTGTATCTCTTTTTCTTTTCATTACTATTTTTTATTCTGTATAAAAAATAATAAATAAAACATTTCACTTTGGGTTTTATTGCTTGTATTTTGGGGATCATATCCCAAACACCACTGCCCAGACCAACAGTGAGCAGATTTTCCCCTGTTCTTTTTTACACTTAGAATGATTATGTTTAAACATTTATCCATTTTGAGTTAGTTTTGCATGTGATAGGGTGCATTCATTCTCTCTCTCTCTCTCTCTCTCTCTCTCTCCCACTCCCTCTGTCTGTCCCTCTCTCCCTCCCTCTCTTTGTTTCCCTCCCTCCCTCTCCCTCTCTTCTCTTCCTCTCTATCTCCATTCTCCCTCACTCTTTCCCTCTCCCCTTCTTCATCTCCTCCCCTCCCCCTCCCTCTCTCCCTCCTTCCCCCTCTCTCCATTCATCATCATGTGT
>PVKA01020713.1:0-39881 GCA_004027165.1 Ctenomys sociabilis
AATTGTAAGCATTAACTACTCCTTTCTTGTTTTTTTATATTCATATAATTAGAATTCTCAAAGTACAAAGGAGTAAGCATTAAATATTTAAAACTTTAAAATTTCTGAATTTAGTTCAACTTACGAGACCACATTTCCAAAAAAAAATGAACCCTTTGCACAACAAATTTAAGTCATACCAAGATACATAAAAATGAAATTGTCCAAAACTGATTATGAAGAAAAAATGATTAAAGCATATACATAAAAAATATCAGCTAGGGAAGAACAAAATTAAATAGCATCTTATTCCACATTAGAAAGAAAAGAAAGGACCAAGTGTGTAAGAAACTAGACTAATTAAAGGACTGAAAGAAAAAAAAGAGCTGTCCTCTTTGTATTTTATACTAAGCAAACATGCCTTTAAAAAATAAAGTAAAATATTTTCTAGTTATACAAACTTGAAATATTTTAATACCTCCAGACGTAACATATAGGAAATAACAGAGAGCATAATTCAAAAGGCAAGAGAAGTTGCAGTATGCTCCTGGATGAATAATAAAGAGCTCTCAGGACTATATAAAATATGTTAGATGAACTTTTATTTAGAAGGTCATTGAAGATTTCTATGAAACAGTACCAATCTTATGTCAGGTTATACATGTATTTTTTTCACATATATGTATGTGTATGTGTGTATAAAGCACAGGGAAAAAGTAATATAAAGTCAACAGAAAATGGAAATATACTTTTTAAAGTTTCTAATACTAGGAGAAGATATAATACAATGTCTTTTAGATAAATTGTAACTCAAGGATATAGTATAAATCTTAAAACAAAATTAAGATTAAGCAATATTCAGAAAATTAAGTACTAATTAGTTAAAAATTAAATGTTTTAAAATGACTGAACTAAGAAAAAGTTTTCAGGATAGTAATGAAGTACTAAGAATAAAACATAAGATAAATACTGGAATGACAAACAAATGACCATCACTTCTGACAGTCTGGGGATAGGATATTGCACAATGTTCTAGCGTGTTGTGGAAATGGATAATGACCATGACACTCACTGGTGGCCAGGCGTCACTTGTGGGACTGAGCTACAGCTATTTCCTTGAAATCCACCCTGTAGAGACATATGGAATCATGACCCATAAGGTGCAAGAGAAGTCCATTTGTAGAGTGTGCTGATGGAAATATTTTGCTGCTGTACACAAAAGAATAACTGAAAGACTACTACTGTATACCTCTTATTCTCCTGTGTTTGTTTGCCCTCTTTGGTGGGTTCTTTCCATTCTCATTCATGGGGTTGTGATCATTTTGCTCCCTCTCTAGAACATCATTTATTAGTCTGTGTAGGCTTAGCTTTGTCATCATGAAATTCTTTAGTTGTTCTTTGTCCTGAAGTATTTTACTTCTCCATTATACTTGAAAGAGAGTTTTGTAGGGTATATCAGTCTGGGTTGGAATTTGTTTTCTTGCAAGACTTGAAGTACTTTGTTCCATGCACTTCTTACCTTGATGGTTTGTGAAGAGAAATCTGCCATTATTCTGATGGGTTTTCCTTTAAATGTGATCTGTTTCTTTTCTTTAGTGGCTTTTAGCATACTGTTCCTGCACTGAATTTCTGAGATCTTGATTATCGCATGTCTGGGAGTGGTTTTAATTGGGTTAATGTTATTTGGAGTTCTGTATGCTTCAGTTACTGAATGTCAGATTGTTGCCCCATATTTGAGAAGTTTTCTGCTTTACTTCTGTGCTTATTCTTTTTATATCATTTTTTATTGACTCCTTTCTCATTGATGTCTATTAGTTTCACATTGTTCATCTTTGCATTGTCTTGCAGGTGTTGAATTACTTTTTCCTGCGTCCTAGTTGTTTTAAGAGATCTTTGGCTACTTTTTCACTAGCTGCAATGGTGTCTTTAAGGTCAGAAAGTCTATTTTCACTTTCACTCAAACACATTTGCCAGCTCAATTGAGGTTTTAATTTCCTGTATAACACTTTGAATCTGTTTCACACATTCTATTTCTTTCCTATATTACTTTTTCAGGGGTTCCATCATTTTTATATTCTGCTCTATTTTTTTATCAGTGTATTCTTTAGAAGCACTTAGTACTTCTTTGATTATAGTTATCACTACTTTTTTTACTTCAGAAATTATTTCTGATCTGATATCTTCTATACCTTTCTGAAATTGCTTCTTTACTTCCAAATCAGGTGTGTGAGTTCCAATTTCCTCTATGCTAGTTTCTTTTGCACTTGTACTGGGTGGAATCAGACCCTGAGGCTGCTTTTTGTTCCTTTTGTATACCACTAACTTTTGACCTTTGGTGTAGAGCTTAGATAGAGTCATTACCTTAGCACCGGATCCAGATCTATGAAGTTCAGACTCCTCCAGGTGGGTGTGGCTTGAGTCTGGCTGCTGTGCTCCACTTCTTCAGCTGCAACCTTGCAGTTGAACCTTTTGTGTCACCCTGGCAAGATGTTCTGCTCCTGAATCACCTGGGTGGGTCTTGCCTCCAGCCTCTTTGCAGGGAGTTCTTCTGAAGGGTTCCATGCTGGGCCTGCTCTCTGGGTCAGTTCAGGATCTGGCAGCCCCCGGTAGTCTCACTCATAGGCTGGGCCTGCACTCTCAAGAACGAGTTACTTATCATCTTTAAATATTCAAAATCCAGCAGACCCTGGAATGGGGAGAAGCTTCTGCTTGGTGCATTCCACTCTGCCTAAGGAATCTGTTAAGAGACAGAGTCCTAAGTGCTGTCCTTTTCCTAACTCCTGTCCTTTTCCCTGTGTTTGCTTTTGTATTTCTGAGCTTAGCCCTCTGTGAGGCTTCAGTTAGCTCTTATCCCAGTGTACCTGCTGCTGGCTTTGGGAGGCTGAGTCACGTGACTCTGTCTATGCCATGCTTGAAGCTAAGTAGCTGAGCTACCTCTGGCTCTTAGGTGAAGCCTCCCTAAATGACATCAGTGTCCTTAGGAACAGAACCGCAGAGAGTTCCCTGCCCTCTGTGCTCCATGTGAGCAGCAATGTGCAAACTGGAAGAGAGACCTCACCAGCACCCAGCCCTGCTGACTATGGAAATGGGGCTTCCTGACTTCCCAGCTGTGAGAAAATCCCATTGTGCAGCCATCCGGTCAATGGTACACACTTGAGTGTGTGTGCAGCATGTGCTGCTGCCCAGAACATGACACCCCGCAGCAGGTACCTTGGCAGGTTGAACGTCTGGAGCTGACAGAGACCCATGGGCCTCAGATTCAGGAGCTCTCTCAACTTGCTGAGTACTTTTGCCTCTTAATCACACCCCTAAGGACAGGAACTAGAATTCTTCTCTTCAAAAGGCAGCTTAAAATCTAGCATGATCTCTCTCCAACTGCCCTTCTTCCCTGAGGGTCCTTGTGTGACAGGTGAGACTTAGAGATACACATACATGCCCACACACACCCTAGCTGCCCTGAAGACATGTGAGTGTTAGGATCAGACCACCTCCTTTATATCCAATCACATTTCTCTATGACTGTCTGCCTCTCCCATCGGATTCATCAGGCTTAGCATAAAGGACAACTTTGGTTTGTATCTTGGGGTGTTGACAGGAGTACTTATACATGTGTTCAGACACTGCATCACCTAGGCAGATGGCTTTTGTGCTCCTTGTACCTCACAGCTGCTCCCCTCCAAGCTTCTGCTTGCATCCTTAGATCATCCCTGCATTGCTGAGCAGTACCCTGCATGTACTTACTTCTGCATTGAGTAGACACTATGAAAGGGGCAGTCAAGATAGCTCAGTGGACTAAAGTGCCTGCTTAGGCAAGCTTAGGGCCTGCAGTTCAATTCCCAGCAGCACAAGCTGCATAAACCCTGCCCCCAGGGCAGGCTGAGCTGGCCACAGATTCCAGGCATAGTGGCACACACCTGTAATCCCACACTGGGGAGTCTGAAAACAGGAGGATCACTGTGAGTTCAAACTGCATAGTGAGACCCTGTACCAAATACATATTTTACAAAAGATACTATGGAAGCATTCGGTGCTGTCTGTGATGTGTGTGTGGCATCCCACAGTGGGAGTTCCTGCCATTGCCATCCAGATGCATGATGCCATTTCTAAAAGCCATTCTCAGTTACACATGCATCCTCAGGACCTAGAGATCCTCATTATTTGGCCTAAGTGTTCAGGTACAAACAATGCTAGAGTCTGAGTGGAGGGGTTCCTCCCCTCCTGCATCTCTTGGACTTTGAGGAACAAATCAGCTCTAAATTCTGGAGAGAACAGAGGCAAAGCCACTGAGCTGGAAGACAGAGGACAGGGTGCAAAGGCTGCCTGAGGGGGATCTGTTAGCACATCTATCTACGGTGAGGCTGTGTCGTGCAGGGAGGTCTACTCTGCCAGGGAAGCTCAGCCTGCAGAATCCCACCGGCAAGGGCTGGGAGTGCAGCTCAGAGCCTCTGGAGGGGCAGCAGAGGGGCAGTTGCCATTTTCTAGGTGAGATCAGTAGAGCCTGCTGGAGAGGCTGAGGCCTCCTAGCTGCGCACACTAATCATCAGTCCCTGTCCCCCCGAAGTCTTCCTGGCCCCTTCTAGGTTTCAGGCTGTTGGCAGTTATCTGTGGAGGCCCATACTGGGCTGTCTGCACAGATAACTGCAGCCATGGGGATGTGGACTCTGTGGGAGTTTGCATTCTCAAGTCAGGCCAGTGACGCTGAGTCTAAACGGTGTATTATGTTCATGGTGGTGGAAGGAGCTGGGCGGGCAGGGATAACTTCTTCAGTCATAAGGATGAGGGCAGCATACCTGGCTTTCTGTGAAACTCTATGGGATGTTTCCTGTGTTGATCCCTGCCAGTCCCTTTGTGTAAGCTCTCGGATATGCCAGAATCAAGGTCCCATTTTGCAGAGCTTTGTCTCTCAGACCAACCTCCACCTAACAAGGGGTAGTATGAGGGGGACTGAACCAATGGTGATTGGGCTTCAGAGCCTGAGTTCTGGATCTGGAACTGTAGCTCTTGATTACTGTGAGTTAAAATGTGGCCCTTTGGATGTTATGAATTGAGAAAGCTGGGGACCACCATGGAACCAAGGGATGATGCCTTCCTGGGATCTTATCTCAGGGTCTTTGAAATAATGCTCCCTGCATGCTCAACTCTCCCACACAAAAAGACAGTGTGTACTTTCTGTCACCCTCAACCATGTTTTCTCTTAGTAGCTATAGTGCCCCTATGCGAGGCCTGGTGTGGATGCTGGCCGGGGTACGCTATGTAGAGAGTGCATTCTCCCTGGTGCAGCAGGTGGGCTGGGAGTACTAGAGAGCTCCTGGGATAGACTGCTTGTTCCTCTGGGATGCGCAACTGTACAAGAGAGAAGGTGCCTTTCCAATGGGCACCTTGGGCCAGTGACCAAGTCCTGGGCTGCCTGGAGCCCCTGGGCTGCCGCCAAAGCTCACTCCTCTGGTTGCCTCTCTCCATCTTAGACTGAAGGTCCCTTCTCTTTCTCTTCCTCCTTTGCCTTTTCATATTTCATTTCCCGGTTCACCCCGTGTGTGGTATCATGGCGGGTATGCTAGCCTGGCTCCCAGAGTCTGCTGGATCTGTGAAGCTGGGGCTACAGCCTAGGCCAGGTGCACCTTCAGGCAGCAGGATTCCTTCTGGGACTTGGAAACCCGGAGGTTCACAGCCACCGACAACAGCGGTGCGGTCTACCTGCCTGAGAAGGGGCCTCTCTGCTGTTGCTGCCAGCAGAGCAGCTCTGAGCAGAATGCTACTGCTCATCCTCAGTCTCTGCTTTCCTCACCCCTTCCAGCCCCTCCTGCCTGCCCTGCTTGGTATCCAAGCAAGAGCCTTCCCAAGTCTCAGAAGGGATTCATGCTGCCTGATTCATGAATTGTTAATCAGAACCAACTCCATTTTTAGATGTTCACATTTTGTGTATTTATTTATTTGTGCTGCTTGGGATTGAACTCAGGGGTCTCACCCCTGACAAGCAAGCACTACTCAACTACTGAGCTGCACCCCTGGGCTAAAATTTTATGTTAGAAGAAGCCTGGTAACAGCAACAGCAATACAAGTAAGAATAAAGGAGCTAGCACCTATTTGGTACAATCTGGGCTAAAACTGTCCTCTATACTTTAGATAAATTACTCACTAATCTGAATATAAGCATTAGCTGCATTTTACAGATGAGGAAACCGAAGACCAGAGAGCTCAGCACTTCACCCAAGTCCCAGTGGGGAGCCCAGATGCAGCTTGCTGGGCAGGAGCTTCCACCCCAGGTCTGGGTGCTGCCTGGGCTTCTGAGAGGTGGGCACTGCCAGCCTCTGTCCTGAAAAGGTGAACCTGATGACCTGGGCATCTCGGAAGCTTTCAGCCACCCTTTCTCAGGAAGGATGGCTCATTCAACCTGGGCATGTGGGTTTGGGGTTGACAGGGGTCACCCAGGACATAGCTATGGTTAGGCCTGACTCAGGGAGAACATATTCCCTGGGACTAAACACGGGCCCAGGCTCAGGAAGTGGGTGGAGAGGTCTAGATGGAGTGCCAAGGTGGAGCTCTGCAGGGAGGCACCCACATTAGGCGGGGCAGCTCGTGCACCTGGCACTAGTTGGGTGAACTCTTATTTTAGTCAATGGTGAAAATGTCTGGGGGTGGAGAGGGGACTCATTGAAATGGCCCAGCTTGTGTTCCTCCTCCTGTCTGCTCAACAGCTCCTGCTGCTTCTGGACTCACAGCCTCTCTGTCTGCACCTCTTTGTAGAGGGTGAACCCCCAAAACAAGTGTGCAAGCAGAAGGCCTGGGAAGTGGGCGGGTACCACAGCCAACCCGTCACAGTGTGTGGGCCACAGCAGCCACAGGGACTGAGACAGTGGAGAGGCCCAGGCCTGGGGTGTGGGCTGCAGCAGGAAGAGCCTCCACTGCTGTGGAGCTGAGGAAAATGGTTGCTCAGCAAGCCCTCAGGTCCAACGAAACCCCACCTTTCCATAAGCGGTGCTGAAATGACGAAAGCATTTTTAAAACTTGACTGTCTTTAAATTGTGTGCATGTGTGTGCACACACGCATGCACACACACACACATCGATTTCCTGTCCCATTACTTTGTATTCTCTATGCTATCATTTGTTTTCAAATCAAGTGAAATATGTGGCACGACAACTAGAAATCAGTGGATCTTTATTGGCTGTGTCAAATGCCCTCACACCGAAACTGCCCCAGAAATTCTCACAAACTCAAACTAAAAATTAGGATATCTCTGAAAGTTTGAGAAGGTGCCAGTTCGTCTAAAAGAAAGGCAAAAGGAGAGGAAATAAGTTCAAAGCCTTTTCAAAAGGAAGGACTTCAAACGAGACACGTCCAAGTGCTGCTTTTGGTCCTAAGAAATGGGTATTTGTGCAGCGCTGCCTGCTGGAGGTGCCTGGCCCCTGACACCGCCGGGCCAAGGTGAAATGTCTGAGTGCTCAAGGAGCCTTAATGCATATTTAGATCCACTAAAGACAGCGGCCCAGACTTTTTTTAAGTGGGAGCAACTGCTTTTAATTTTTGAAAGCCTTTGAAGTCACCAACAACAGGATGCTTTTGCTGACTGCTAAATCCCCAAACTTTGCACAAAAGGTGTTCTTGATGTGAAGTTCCCAAAGAGCAGGAGGTGGCGACCCCTGCCTGCCACCCCCTTCCCGGCAGGCCTGCCTGTGAGTCTTGGAGGGAGACACGCTGTATGACTTGGGGCTTCAAGGAGGAGCGCTACATAAAGAGAGCTTTCACGAAGTCAGTCCCAGGGCGGGGCTAGGAGGGACAGCCCTGCGCAGCATTCTATTTTTAAGAAGAGCATTGTTCAGCGGTGTAGGAGAGAGGACCTCTTGCCTCCCTGAGAGGTGCACAGGCACACTTGCGTCCCTCAGAAACCCTGCGCAAAAGAAACCTTGTCACCTTAGGGAGAACCAATGTGGACAGTGCGCCCTCTGTTCCAAAGAATCTATCTTTTGGAAATGCTTTTTTTCCTAGGTTTTAAGTGTCCAGGGGGCTCCCATCGAAAGAAAAGCACTGGCGCTGCGCTGCCTGGTGCAGGGCTTTCTGAAACAGGGCTTCTAACCAAGGCTGCCCTGGGGTCAAGAGCAGAAGAGCGAGGGAGTCCAGCCCTGCGCAGAGGGGCAATGCATCTTCAGTGCCATGGGGTCTGGCAGCCCTGAGGGTGGTGGGCTCGGGCAGGTGACCTGGCACGGCACAGCCGCCCACCTTCAGTATCGATGAGCGCATCAGGCAGCACACTCACTGGGACTCACACATTCAGGAAAACCTAACTCAAACCGGACTTCAAAAGAAAGAGAGGGCCGGCCAAATGGCTCAGTAGATTAAAGAGCCTGCAAGCAAAGGAAGGGGTCAGGGTTCCATCCCTGGGTCTCAATTGAGACTTGGTGTGGTGCGCGCCTGTAATCCTAGCTCTTGGGAGGCTGAAAACAGGCAGATCACTATGAGTCCAATCTAGTAGTGAGACTCTGAAACCCTGTAGAGCCTTCCCTCAAAATTCCAAAAAAAAAGCCAAGCTTAGGGACACATGGCTGTGGTCATGGCACTCTGGGAGGCTGAGGCAGGAGGACTATGAATTCAAACTTAGCCTGGGCAGTTTAGCGACTTAATGAAAGCCTGTCTCAAAAAAACAAAAACCAAAAAAAAAAAAAAAAAAAACCACACAAGAAATAATAATAATGAAAAAGGCCAGGAATGTACTTCATTTGAAGGCCTTGGATTAAATCCTCAGTACTGAAGAACAAACAACAATAAACAGAGAAGTAAAAGAAAGAAAATTAAAAGGACGGAGTTCCCCCTGAGGGCCTCTCCTGAGGCCTCCCAGTGGCATGGACATGCTTTTCCCTCCTGCCTCACTCACTCTCTCACTAAGCTGAACCTTTCCAAGATAGAAGGAGCTGGCCTCTTGCATGTCCAGTATTGCATCCATCAGCTCGGCCTCCGGGCCGAGCAGCAGCTCCAGTCACAGGCTTGAGTTCCAAGCCACTCTCCACTAATTTCTATTTGCAGCTGGGATGTGGGACCCATTCCTAGAATCTGTGTGTGGGTCAGGCAGATCCCAGCATTTCCAGAACACTAGGAATGCTTGTGTGGCAGCCCAGGGGCACAGCCGTGCAGCTGTTAGAGGGGCACTTCTTCATCCTGCCTCTCCAGTGGGGGATGCTCAGCTGAACTTTGGTAAGCGCACTGAGTGATTTGCAAGCATTGCTGACCCAAACCAGGACAGTAAAGCCTGACAGCAGACAAGGGTGCTGAGTGCCTTCTATGTCATGGCTTCAGAAACCAAATGATGAGAAGTCCTCAGAGAGAAGAGGTAACAGTGTTGACAGAAGTGTGGTGCGGGTGCCCAGGACTGGCCACAGCCCAATACTGAACACCCTAGCCCCATCCAGCCCTCCCTCCTGTGTGGCTCTGGGCACTTCTGGGCAGAGTAAGGCAGCTCCCCAAGGGCACGGAGTGGCCCTGTGATGAGAGAGTGTGGACACTGCAGAAAGACATGGCCTGTGCATGCTTGGAGGTGTCCTGTGCAAGCCACTCCATCCCGACAAGCCAGGCTTGCCCTGGAGTCTCTCCGGAGCTGTGACTGTGGGAGTACAGGGTTTGCTGCTGCTCTTTGGACTTGCTGCTTCCACTCTGCTTCATGGTGGTGGCTGGTCCCTCCTCACTGCACTTCCGTTGCTGCCTGCCTGCTCACAGACTCGAGTCTCATGGGTTTACTGGTCTTCTGGGTATATGATAGAGTGTCTTGAACAATGATCCTAGAGTGGAGGCAGCATGTATGCTCTGCAGTGGACAGTGGATCCAAACCACAGCTCTATATTGTGGCAGCCCTGGTAGCAGTGGGAAACACTTGCAATTTACCATTTTTGTTTTGTTTCATGATCAACTTGGTGTTAGAACAGTTCAGATTTATAGAAAAGCTGATTATATGGTACAGAGGGCTTGAATAGCTTCTGACTCACATTCTTATGATTAACATCTGCTGTGGTTTAAGAAAGGAGAACTCCCCTATGGCCCATTAGTGAAGCCTTGATCCCCTGAGCACAATGTTCAAAGGAAGGGTCCAGAAGGAGACTGGGTCATGGTGGCAAGTAGATCAAACCACAAGATGATTGATAAGTGAATGGGCCGCTCAGAGGTAGGGCTCAGCCGGAGGAACATGTCACTGCCTTGGAAGGGGCCTGGCCCTTTCTTCTCTGGCTCTTTCCTTGTCTTTGCTTCCAGTCACACGAGCTGAGAATATTTGCTTTTGTTTTATTCTGCCAAGATGCTTTGCCCCACTCAGGCCTGTGACCATGGAACCAGCCAACCACCAACTTGGAAAATATGGACCAAAATAAACCTTGCCCCTGTTAGATTGTGTGTGCCCGGGATTTCCTCTGGCAACAGAAGGTAAACTAACACAATGTCCCTCCTATGTGCCTATAGCACATCTATGACAATGAACGAACCAATATGGATGCATTACCATTAACTGAAGTCAACGTATTTTTCAGGTGTTCTTTTAGGAAAAGTCCTAGTGTCCTTCAATTGTTCCAGGATTCCAACCAGGGTGCCTTACTGTAGATAGTCACAGGATCCCGCCGAGCTCTCTTCAGACTTTTCTGTCTTTAGTGACCTTGAAGTTTGAAGGACAACATCCTTTCACTAGGCTACATCTGATTGCTTTCTAGTGAACAGACAAGGTGCTTGGGGGAATCGTGCTGCTGAACTCTGATCTCTTCTCCAGTGTCTAACTCTAGTGAGCACTGGTGTGGAGGCGTAGTGCAAGCATTCCCTCTGGGTTGCCCCATTGGATTGTTCGCAAAACAAAAGGCATTCACCGGGAGCACCTGCTACTGGGTGGAGGAGAGGGGGGAAGGGCTTGGTCATCATGATTTACAATTTCTGTATTCATGGAAGCATGAATGGAAGCATGAAAGCTGTGTTCTATGGGCTTGGTGTGCATTCTGTCACCTTCCATTGGTTCATTCTAGGTGGTCTCTTGTGGCACTAGCACTATGCATGGCAGGTCAGCAACCCCAAGAAGAAAGAAGCCTCTCTAAGATCAGTGTTCTTGGGCATTCATAGCATTAACACCCAGCCCAGGGCAGCAGAGGTGGACAGGTGGGAAAGGAGGAGGAGCTCAGCGAAGCCCAAGTAGAACTGATGGTGCGGATACACCAGGAAGTGCGGGCAGCCTTGGACTGTGCTCCCCAAGTTGCAAATAGCCAAGTGCCAGGCTGCAGGGAGGTGCTGCCTTTGCCCAGAGCCCACCTTTCTGTGTGTGGCTTCATCAAGCTGTGGGCACAGCAGATGACAGTTCTGCTTTGCTGGCCCTGCCTAGCTGGAAGCACCTCCTCCAGGCTCTTTGCTGACTGCTCCTGCTCTCACCCACAGGCCCAGGCCATGCTCTGTTCTCCACACTGGAACTCCTCTCATCACATCTGTTGCTGCCTGAGCGTGCGTGCGGTCCCAGTGGCCATCAAGGAGCATAGGCTAGGTCAGTGCTGCCCGTTGCAGCCTCCAGACATCACTGGTGCACCTCATGCATTGCTTCCCTTCCTCCAACTGAATCCGTTCTTTCCTTAAATACACACATTTTAAACTATACTGAACTATCTCCCGAGCCCCTATTTATTTAAATGGACTCCCATTATTGTCTTTGGTGCAAACTCAGTATCACCTGATACACTCTAAACATTGTAGATGGTCACATGTTTGCCCTTGTACCATCTAAAATCCTCCTCCTGCCATCAAAGATGGAGTAACAGGCTTTGCGAACCCACGGGGGCCTTCATTAAAGTCCTTTCCCTTGGTTCCCCAATTATGCAAAGGCTACTATAATTGTTAGGAGGACTGGCCAAGGTGACCCAGAGCGCACAGCGGTAAACTGGGCTTTCAAGCCCTGCTTCCTGGTGTTTTCCCTCCTGCACTGACCACTGAAGCACAAAGCCCAAGCTGGAAGTCCTTTGAAAGGCCCTGGTGGGACCGGCTGCTGGCCCTCCCTAACAGGTCGGGCTGGCAGGAAGAACCAGGGGACCCAGGAGGAGAGAAGAGCCCAACTGGAGTGAGTCACATCATACATTAGCTGCAAACCCCCAGAAGTTTAGAAGGACATTATTTATTGTAATTTATGGAAATATATTAGTGAATTTCCTGATGTAACTGAAAAGGCCTAAATTATATTCAAAGGAGAATATTTAATGACATGTTAGAAGGTTCTATATTTGAGAGCTATTTGTTAAAGTGCTCCCAATTTTAACAAACATTTGTAGAAGTGAATTTTTTTTTTTTTTATCTTCAGGGAACAGAAGTAATATATGGGTAGAAACTTGGAGTAACGTTCACAAATGACACAGGGAAAAATAAGAATTCAGCACTGACGCATTTTCTCTGTCTTGCATAATAAATAAGGCATCACTGGCTTATGTACATAATTATCAGAATTCATTTTTATAAAACCAATAAAGAATGTTAAATCAGAAATTTTGTTAGAATGTTAAGTTAAACAGATGGTAAAAGACTCTCACAAGCACTGATTCATCTAATAAAAAATCTCAGGAAAAATTAGTCTAATTTCATGAAATCAAGGCAGACAAGTGAAGGGATACCATTTTCTTTTCATACACACCCGTTGTCATGTATGTTCATCAACGAAAGAAGCTCTGTCAGCATGAAACAGTGACACCTACTCCTCCCCTCCCCAGCTCTGTTACTTCAGTCCTAGCTTCTGTGAATTTTCCCATGCTAAATACCTTACCTGAGGGGAGACATGAAGCATTTGGCTCTTTCTTTCTTTCTTTCTTTCTTTCTTTCTTTCTTTCTTTCTTTCTTTCTTTCTTTTTTTTTTTTTTTTTTTTTTTTTTTTTTTTTTTTTTTTTTTTTTTTTTTTTTTTTTTTTTTTTTTTTTTTTTTTTTTTTTTTTTTTGGCAGAACCAGGGATTGAACTCAGGCCCTTGCACTTGCTAGGGAAGTGCTCATTCCATTGAGCCATCCCCCCAGCCCCATTTTGGCTCTTTTTGTATCTGCTGGTTTCACTGAGCATGCCCTCCACATCCATCTCTGGTGAGTGTGTGTGTCTGAATTTTGCTTCCTTTTCAGGACTGAACAATGTTATGTGCATAGGCGACAGTGTGTTTCTTCATTGTGTGTGGCAGGCATTTGCACTGCTTTTCTCTGTGGTCACTGTGAACGATATATCTGTAACTGTTAGGGAACACACAGGTATTTGACTCTGTGCTTATAGTTCTTTCTGATATGTACCCAGCAACGGAGTTGTGTCATACACTTTCTCTGTGTCTAGCTCTCTGAAGAATGCTTTTGCTGTATTCTTGCAGAATAAATCATCTGGAAATTGGCTTTGCCTGTACCATCATGAAGGCAACTACCTTATTTATTTCATTCAAAACTCCAACACATCTGTTCAATCACCAACATTCACTGACTGCTTCCTAATTGCCAGGCAGAGATCTAGACACGGGTCCCAGAGTAGAGGACAGGGACAGCCTTGTTCTAGGCAGCTCACTTCTGATGGGGCAGTCAGGAGGAAACAAACGAGTGCTTGCGGGATGAGAAGGAGACAGAAGCCATGGGGCTCCTGCCTGCTGTGGTGCTGGCAGCCAGGTCCTGCAGGGCCCCCAAGAGCGCAACCTCTTGGAGGGAGGAGATGCACTGCAGGAACCCAGAGAGGAAGTGTCCCAAGGGTCAGGACAGCCATGGGAAGGGAGTGATGGGGATGGCCCGACCCAGCAGTTGCAGCCTGTGAGATGGACAAGAGTGGAGGGACAGCTGGAGGGGAGCCCTGGGCACCACAGAGCCTCTCTGGTCTGTAGGTTTCAATCTAAGTATGGTTGGGGGCTGGGACCGGGAGCAACAGGGTCTGGGTCACGTGTGGTGTGAGAGGGCCTCTGCCTGCTGGTGAGAACCAGAGAGCAGCAGGTTGGCAGCAGGGACACTGAGCTACAGGTGTGTCACGAGGTATTTCTTCCGCACCTGGATAGCAGGTGCACAGGTAGCCAGGCAGGACTGGCATCTTGGTGTGATGCTCAGGTTGCTTTCAAGGAAGTGCTCCTTGTTCAGCATGTATATCAGATGGGCTCTGGGCACTGCTTGCTTATGTCTCAACTGCTGGTCAGGACCATTGCTGAGTGTGCGAGGTTACTCACAAATGAGCAGATAAAGAGCGAACAGCCCAGCTTCATCCAGATGCAGGCCCTGCATGGCAGGGCTGCAGAGGGGAGCTTAGAGTGGGATGCTCCTCTGAGAGGGGACCCAGGAAAGATATTCTGTAAGGTCAGGGGCTGCATTTCATCTGTGGGCTTCATGCATGTTGTGTAGGGAACACTGAATGTGAAAGAGGAATTAAGTTAGGAATTTGAGGCCCTCCTCATGCCAAACTGGGGCTGGATGTTTCCAAAACTGGTGATAGAAGAGAGGATAGATAGTGAGGGCATGTGTGTGAATTACTGTATTCTGCATATATTTTGCCTTGGACAAATGAAAAATCATGGCCAGATTTGATACAAGGAATCGATGTCAGAAGCCAGTGCACGTGCTCGGCCAGAGTGACTCCCTTCTCCATGCTTAATGATGCCAGGAAGCACCATTGGGCTGGGGAAGTCTGTGCAATGGACCTTCTGTGCCCCAAATTCTGGTTTTGGAAGCTGACCGCTGATGTCACTCTTCAACATGGGATGAAGTCCTCCAGTACTTTTTGACCTTTCTTCCTTACTTTGGGGAGAATCAATGTCCATAGGAACAGTTTGTATGTTTCTTATATATCAAGTCTCATCCAAAAAACATAGGAGAAACCTCTAAGTTAAAAAAAAAGAAAAAACAAGAAAAGACAGAACCAGAGAAATCTGAAGATAGAGTGAATATAAAAGGAATCAGCCCGACAGAGGAGCACAGCACACAGGCAACAAGAGACAGAAATGGCACCAGAGATGACACAATGTGGAGGGTGGTGGGGCATCTGACGGTCATCCCAGAGAGGGCGACAAACCAGGTTCCAAATTAGGTAAGGGTCTCTGTCCCTCCAGCTAATTGGGGTGTGGGTGAGTGACATTTACCTGAGGCCAAACTACTTACTAAGCGCTGCAGGGCCACCAGCCCCCAGGGTTGGTGACTCTAAGAGGGGCTGCTGGCTGCCATACCCTAAAAATTGATCTGTCCCACACATGCCAATAATCACAGGAAATGGGTGTCAACAAATGGTTTGGGTAGGAAACTGAATTTAACTCATAGAAATAAAAAGTAATCACCCAGCAGCAGACACTTGAAGAAAAAAAAATACTCCAGGCAAGTATGACCCCAACAGCAAAAAAGGGGAGAGCTAAGGCTGTGAAACAGGGCAGAGGCACCCCAGGGCCGCAAGGACATGCAGAGCACGTGATGTAACTATGCCCACCAGGGAGCTGAGACATCAGAAACGGGACTCTGGGCATATTTCACTGACTGCACGGGCTGAGAGTCAGAAGTGACACAGCCAACGGGGTTCAGGGGTGGTTCTGAAAGGCAGAAGAAATGCAGGAAGCAAGCTGAGAGAAAAGTTAAGTGGTGCGGAGGGTGAGTGCAGAAGGCCAACACTTCATTAAAGAATCCTGCAAGGACAGAAGAGAAGAACTGCAGAGGAGAAAATGAAAAGAAATGGAAGAAGAAACACAATTGTGTTACTGAAGGCACAGGAGAAAGGCAGCATAGACACACGGAGGTGCAGAGCTAAAATTTCAGAAATCCAGGGGTGAGCAGAATGCAGAAGCCTCCCAGAGAGGAGGATGTGGTTTCCTGACAGGAGCGAGGCGCAGAGGCACTAGCCTTCCCCGGGCCAGCATCAAGGGCCAGGACATAGCAGAGCTCATTTTCCCAGTTCCGGGGCAGCCCTGAGTGCCCAGTCTTCCACTCAGGCAGAATCGCACTCAGGTGCTTCATTCTTGGGCGGAATGAAGACATTTTTAGATATACAAGGACTCAAACAGCTTGCCTTCTGGAGAGACTGAGGATCACTTGACTAGGTGCTCCCGCACCACGTATAATAAGCGCACAGCAAGTTCACCTGTGCAGCACAATGCAAATAGCACACAAATGGGCTGAGTGGAAGACAAAGCCTCCTGACTGCCACATCTTCCCGAGGTAATCACTGAGGACCCTCATGGGGCAGGGTGCATGTTCCCAGGTATAGCTCAGGGTCCAGCTAGCAATTCAGCTTTACGTGTTGTCCTGCGTTGGCCAAGAGCCCACTCGGCAGAATGGTGCCCAGGTTGGTCCTGCAAGTGAAGCTCGCCCAGTGGGAGACCAGGCAGCCTCCGCATGCGCACAGCTTCCCGCTCAGAGAAATTCTCACGGGTTCTAGCGCCACCGAGGTCCCTAATTTATTCAACACTCTCCATTAGTACTTGCTCAGATTGCTTCTAGATTACGCGACTAAGTGGACATGGTAGGGAGGATCCCTTGGACAACTCGGCACGCGAAGGATATTTATACAGGTTAAAGTCCTAGAAATGGAATAATGGCTAGATAAAAAGGAATGGACCATTTGAAAAGAAAAATCTGGTCGATGCTGCTTTTTCTACGGAGCAATCCTAGCCATTTTTGTTTTGGATGACTGAGTTCTGCCTTCAGCTCTTGGGTGAGGAGGGCGGGCGGCAGCCCCAGGAGGAGGCCGGCCCTGGACCTGCAGACCTTGTTTTCGGTCGGGCTCCACCGTGCCCGAGCCCTGCCGCGCGTCTCCTACAGATGGCGCTGTTGGCCCGCTCTCCTGTCACTCAGGCCGCTGTAATCATGAAACAAAAAGAAATTAAGCCGCTCACACAAGTGGGCCGTAGCGATTTTGACGTCTGTGCCGAGCCCGTTCAAATCTCTGCTTCCTCACCTTACTGGCTGTCAAACTCAGATAACTTTGTGATCCACCATTCTTCAGAAGGAAAAAAGAAAATATTACATTTGACCATCTTTTCTGAAATCGTTAGAAATTCACCCTTTGAAAACGAAGTCTTTGAGAACTTCCAACAGCCGGATCCAGTCGGTGTACTTCAGGGGAGAAGAAATAATTCAGGGTTTAGCTTCACAGTATTTTTCATTCTCTTCCTCCTTCAAACAAACAAATAAACAAAGGTGCACACACACACACACACACACACACACACACACACACCCTCTGGATTCCAAGGGGACAAGGGGACCTGAAGACTGTGTGACCATCTTCAGAACAAAGGATCCAATGGCACCTGGGCTCCATGCACACCAGGCCTTTGTTCCCCAAGTCCGTCTGTCAGGGAACAAGTGGGGAGGCACTCTTGGAGGGCCTGGCCCAGGGACCCACCTTCCCCTGGGAGCCGGCTGAGGACCAGAGGACCCTGGAAGGCAGGAACCAGGGGAATGAAGGAGGTGACAGTTGCAGATCATCAGGCTTTCTGGACCTTCCCTGCCATAACCAGAAGGGTCTGCAGCCTCCCTGGAGTTGGGGCTTAAATGCAAGTGGGGATCACAAGGCAAAGTAGAGCTGCCCAGATCCAGGAGGCCGGGCTGCTGGGAATGTCCTCTCTCCTGTGCTGCTCCGGAATGGTGGTGCCCTGCCCATTATGCAGGTGTGAGAGAGAGCCGCAGCGAGCTGGTCCTCTGCAGCTAGAGACCGGGCTCATGCATCCTCTTAGAAGAGTGCAATCTTCTTGGGACTGCAGGTCCAGGGATGCCATGATCCCTGTCAAGGCAAGGAAGAGAATGGTTAAGTCAGGAGCAACAAAGCCAAGCCAGAGGCAGTCTCTGCAGCAGGCCGCTGTTTCCTAGCTGGCTGTCTCTGCATGGGCAGCCCTGGCTCTCTCTTGCCTCACATCCTGTGTGCAGACCCTGACCCCGAAGCCTGCAGTGTGCAGTGGCACAGTGGTGCTTTACTGGCAATGTTAAAAGGGAACAGGTTTCTCTGTGTGAGCTGCCCATGCACCCCGCTGGGATGGAGCAGTTTTGTTGTGTCTTCAGTCTTAGGGCTCAGCTAAGCATAGCAAGCTCCCTGGGAACCACAAAAGCATGGTGGTGGTTTGGTGCATCTCAAAGAGAAATCACACAAAGGTCTGAATGCTTTGGAAGAGTATGGGTAGGGCTGAGTGCAGAACTGGTGCTGGCCCAGAGTGCTGACTGCACAGGGTCAACCTAGTTGGTTCTGCACTGAGGGGCAGTGCCAGGGGACAGGAAGGGTTCAGTTGGCTTGAAGTTCCAGAGCCTGGGCTGGGGGACCTCAGTGGGTATCAGAGCCTTGGCCATGCTCCAATATGGTCAGTCTTGAGTGCATGGGGGGCTATGGGAGCCACCAAATCCAGACAAGCTACTGCAGAAGCTGCGGGGCTTCAGCCTCAGCAGGAACCCAAATCAGGACTTGGCAGGCTGGGTGGCAAGGCTAAAGCTGGAAGGGTGGGAGGATGGTGCCCGGGCTGTGTGTGTGGGGCCTGTTCTCTGCACTTCATGCAGTTCCTGCTTTCCCTCCTTGCTCCAGTGGCCCATCTTGCACCCATGCCAGGGATGCCGAGCAGCGTTCAAGAGGTTACCTTGCCCGCCTGCAGCTGGACCCCAGGTGTCTCTGTGCCGAGATTTTTCTGACACCAGTTCTTCCTCCTGTGTTCTGCAAATTTGAGCCACATGCTCAAGTCAGTTACCAGGCCTAGTGTCCCCTTCACACACCTCCACTTGGCCACCCTGCCCTGGCTCTCATGCTGGGAAGGTGGAAAGAGGGCCCAAAGTCTCCTTCTCCAAGCTCATTCCCTCCACTGTGGGCTTTCTTGTCATGGGAAGTCCCTGTCTTCCCTCTCCCCTAGCCTTCCCTCCTATTGTGTGATCTCCTGTCCCTTCAGGGCCACTTCTCTAGGGCTCCCAAGGGGTGCCTGGGCTCCTAGCAGCTGCTCCTGCCTGTTCTCCAGGCCCTTCAACTCCTTCTGGCCTTGACCCACCTGCAGTGCTCTCCATACTGCGATGCCAGCCAGTCTGCATGCCAGGATAGAGGCTAAGTCTTCCTGCTGGAGGGCAGTGGTGCCGTTCCTGTCCCTAGCTCTGCAGTCTGGGTCTTCTTCCTCTTCTTATCTTCTGTTCTGGCTCTTGTGGTGGCAGCTGCCTAGATCCCCCTTTCGAGAGTCCAAGCTCAGCTCAGGGCTTCTAGGGGCTCAGGGCTTTGGTTGATTAGTAATGTCTGCTCAGGGTAAAGTGTGGTGAGCAGGCATGTGTCTGTTGGTCTCTCGAGCATGCCCTTTGGGGAGTTTGAATTTGCAAATGTTACTTTTGGTGTGTGATGTCTCTCTCTTTTGAGCACCTTGCATATCCCAGGTCATTCTCTTGGCCTCTCCCCTGCAGAAGTCTCTCCTTGGAGGCTGTAATTGAGCCCACCACATGCTATGGCCCCAGTTGCTGCCCTAACTTGGGTGCACCCTGTGGTGTCCCTACCTCTCTGTACCATGATCCCAAGAGCACAGCTTCCATCCCTCCCCTCCCTGTGGGTACCAGGCCCTAGAAAGCTTTGCTGAGAGCAAAGAGGGTTTTAGAAATTACATATTCCCGGGACTTGGCACATAATCAATGTTCAAAAATGAGTGTTGAGTTTTGAAAATCTACATCCTTCATATCTGCCTTTAAAATCAGCACACAGTAGCACAATTAAATGGAGTTCTTATTTAACTGTATAAATGGATTCTTTCACCTGGCTCAACTTTCATGAAAGATTAAGGAGAAAGAAATTAAAATGTAGAGATAGCAGGATTAGGTTAAGGAAAAGAAATTAACTGTCAGTAGATTTTCAAATTGGCTTTGCTTCAGTTAGAGCATGGTTGAAAAGCCCCTACTGTGTGCTAAGTGCACATGGCAATAGGCGTTCTCATGTCTGTACTCTTGGTGTCCCGGCCTCACCCTGACAGGGTCTCAGAGCCCTAGGGAAATGGGCTGGGAAGCTGGGCAGCTTCTTGCTGTGCGCACAGGAATGGCCTCCATCCCAGATGGTGTGGCTCGAGCATGGGGTTAGGAAGAAGTGGACAGAGAAGCTCAGATCTGTTCCTTTCAGGCACAGCTTGCTCCTGTGCACTGCGGAGGAGACCAGGGTCCCAGAGATTGGCGTGTGCCACATGCACCTATTTCCAAGAGTAGCTTTCTGATGCGTTCAACCCCTCCAGAAGGAAGGCATCCCATTATCATCCCTGCTTCACAGACACAGAGCAGGACCTGGCTGCTGGAAGGCCTGCTACATCTACTTTGGAAGTCCAGATAAGGACCCAGTGGAACGCGCTGTGTGAGATGACCCCTGGCAAGTGCCTTGGGGTCACTGTTGTGCATTTGCTTGGCAAGTAGCTCCCAGCCAGCTCTCCTGGCCAGGAGCCAGCACACACACACTGGGTACCAGGACAATAAGGGTGGGCACAGCCAGCAAAGCCTCGGGCAGTCATGGCCATCAGGGTCCAGTGGAGATAGACTCTCCTTGGCTGTTCATCCCTGGGGTTGGTGAGAACCTGTTCCCTTATACCCCTCTGTGTATCTGCTGTCACATTTACCATCATCTACTGTCTTGGGCACTTAATGCTCTGCACATCTGTCTCACTCATCAGAGAGGAAACTTTAAAAACAAGGACCATATGTTTTTCATCTACCCCATGCCTGGTGTGATGCTCGGCAGAGTAACCAACACAATTTCAGAAGGAATAAGATGACACACTTAACTCCAGCCTCACAGCCATGATTGTGAGGTACAGATGATGGAATCCAGCCTTCTTCAAGAAGTAAATCCATCCCGCATATGCTCACCAGACACCTACTGTGTGCTAAGTGCTGAGGTGCCAGGGAGGTGAATACTGTATGTCCCTGGCCCTAGCAGGGAAACAGAACATTGCTCTCCCTGGTCTCCAGGCGTTGCTCTTCTGGAGGGGCAGATATACTCTTAGTCCAGGCACCCACACTGGCACATCCAGGGCTGCACACTACACTCAGCAACAAAACAGCCAACTTCTAATGGCTGCTGCTGAAGGAATAGGACAGGTGGGCAATGGCAGAGAGTGCACAGGTGCAGCTGCCACCAGCCCTCTCCTTTAGCATCCCCACTTCAGTGTCTGGTGGGCTTTTCCTTTTCACAATCCACCTGAAGACACAGTTGCTCAACTCTTGGGAAATCCTGGAGTCCAAAATGTGGAGAGGACCCCAGGGGAACAGTCCTGGCTCTTCCTTCAAGCACTCTGGATAGTGTATCATTTCAAGCAGCTGCTGCTGGGACTGTGCTGAGCAACTGTGTGAGTCTGAGTCCATGCCACATGGGTGGAGTCATTTCTGTGACAGGCTTGGTTACACAAGAAGTGTTTTCTCCCAAGACCCGCCTACTGAGGCCTTGCTCACCAACATGGCCGTGTCAGAGCTGGACTCTGGAGGCTGATTAGGTCATGGAGGCATCAGCCAACAGTGATTTGATGATGAGTTCAAAGACAACTGGGCTATGAGGAAGTTGGCGTCACTGGGAGGAAGTGGGTCATTGGCAGTATGGCCTTGTAGGGTACCTGGAGTCCACCTGCCCTGCCCCTGCTCCTGGCTGCCCTCAGGTGAGCAGCTTCTGTGAACTGCACCCTCCACCATAGTCACGCTAACAGCAGTGGAGCAGCTGACCACAGGCACAAACCTCCACAACCGGAAGCCAGTAAGCCCTCCCTCCTTTAGGTTGTCAGGTACCGTGTCACAACAACAGAAAGCTAACCTAGTGTTACTAACACCATGACCTCAGGTACATTAGTCTCTGTCTGAGCTTCAAATCCCCCCACCCTGGGTGTATAAAGTGGGTGACTGATATTCCTACTTCCTAGAGTTATGGGGAAGACAAGGGACACCAGAGTTCCTACAATACATCATCCTTGCTGCCCCCTCAATGGCTGCTTGGGCCACCATGGTGGCAGGTGGTTATTCGTGCTGCATGTGAGCACCTCTGCTGATTGCCTGGGGAACTTTTACATGATGCAGAATCTAGGCCCCATAGCCACTCAGCAACAAAACAGAGTGAAACACTAGACAGGATGCAGAGAGTGGGCAGGGAAGAGGCCTACGAGTGCTCAGACTAGTTCAGAAGTTGTCACTGGGAACTGGTCACAGAGGGGCCCATGGGAGGGCTGAAGATACAACCTTTTATTTTTTTGCATTTTGTTTAATTAAAAATTATAGCATGAGCTCACGTACCTGCTAATTTCCAGACTTCTCTGGCATCCCTTGCCATCTTACTATTTGTAGTGGGCTGGAGTGGGAGTTTCCTGAGAGTCCTGCTGGATTTACAGCTCCTGCTTGGGAAGAACAGCTGAGGGGTCAGAGCAACAGCCCCCCAGGGCCTGTCTCGTAGCATCTGTGGCTTAGGGTTTCCTGTACTGGCTTGAGTTATGGAAAGGAGACTGAGGCAGATGCCCAAAGGCAGGGTCCTATCACATCTGCCTCCAACCCCTCACTGTCTTTTCTGTGCTTCAGAGGCTAAGAAGGAGAAGCACTTCTGCTTAGGCAAGTCTTAGGTGTTTAGGTGCAGCCACAGTCAGCAAAAGTGTTCCAGGAGGCTTCAAGAAAAGCTGGGGTCAGTGGGGAAACAGCATACAGAAGCACCCCCTTTCCACACCCTTCCTTCTGCAAGCATCTATCTGGGGTCTACAATGGTGGGAGGCTTTTGCACTCATGAGGGAAAGATTAGATGAAACTTACAGCAGCTGTCACACTCCAAGACTTTTTGTCCTCCAGGTGAAATGAACCCCTTTATGTGAAAATTGGTTGAATTTTCTGGTATTTCTTGCCTAGAGGGACCTGTGGTGGGGGTGTGGAACAGGGTCCCAGATACAGGTCTCCGTTCTGGCTCTGTGCCTGCTTTGTTGGGTGCTCTCAGGGTTTATTTTCCTTTCTGATCTCCAGGTTGACAACCTTAAAGATGCAGAGGAAGGAACAGGAGCCATTGATCCTTCATGAGATGTGCTGCTCAGAAATAACTTAGGGATCAAAAGAAAAAAAAAGAAATAACTCAGGGAACACCCTACTCATCTCAGTTTGAGAGGTACCTTCTGCATCCATCTGCTTCTGCAGGAGGGGGCAACTGTGCTGAGAGGGGGCAAAGCCACCATCTGAAGCAGGGTAGGGACAACAGCAGGAAGTCTGACTTGGGCAAGGATGGGAATCGGCCTGGTTTTCAGACTCAGGATGGGGCTTTGGGAAGCGTGTCCACAGACCAGAGCCTCCGGACACAGAGCTGCTGCTGCTGCTAGTGACATGGTATCTATGGATGCTTTCATGTTCCAAGAACACAGTGACAGATTCCACAGCCTGCAAAGCTGAAAGGTGTTATCACTTGACCCTTTCCTGGTGTTTGTTACCCAGGACCTGTGGACTTAGAGCAGCTCTGATGTTGGCAGTGGGTGAGGAGCAGTGGCAAGAGCACTTGGCTCCAGCACACCTGTGGATGTTTGTCCCTGCAGCCCTTCCAGGTTGCTTCTGCAGTCCATGCCTTGCGTCTGTCTCCGTTCTTCCTTCTGTCCGTACCTCTCACTATCTCAAGGAGCAGGACTTGTTGTCCAGTTGCTTTCTTGTTAGTCTCCCTTGTTTGGAAGCCATAGGTTTGCAAGGATGAGAGCTTTGCCATTTCCCTTCTGCTGTGCTGCAGCTCCTTCTGGTGCAGAGCCTAGAGGAAGCAGGTGCTAATAGCTACACAGAACCCATTTCCAATGGAGGAGTCTGACTTGGGTCCCAGTTCCCTGGGGGCTGTGGGAACTTCAGTTGACCAAGTCCCTCAGATGAAAGGGTGGGAACAGACCAGCATGTGGTGGATGCTGAGTGGTTACACAACAGTGAATCAGACCACAGGACTGAGGTCTCTGGGGATTGTTTGCCCATGGCTACCTGGTGCCCAACTTCTTAGATGTTCTGAGCACATTCCTTGGATGGTGCCTTCAGTCCTATCAGGCCTTTAAGGCCCTGAGTCTGCATCTCACCCTCTGCGCATGTTCCCAAAGCTCAGAGCTCAGCTCACAGCCTTGCACCAATTAGAAACGGGGGTGCAGCTTGGATCTTGTGCACCTGGTGCTGCTGGGACGATGCCTACATGGAAGTCCTGACACTGTACTCTGGGGCAAACAGGCTGGAACTGGGCTTGGTTGGCTGCAAACCTATCTGCCGTGTCTGCCTGGACAACACAGCCCCACCCACGCTGGGGGTCACGTTCTGCCTGGCTGTAGATGCATCAGTGCCACGGCTATCACTTGCAGAGGGGCTCCTGGAGAAAGTTTGTAATGCTGTGCTTAGGCTGCAGAACATGCTGAGCATCATCTTCAGTGGAAGAAGATGAATAGCTTTAAAGAAATGTGCTCTGGGCGTCTCACCCCTGCAACCAAGACCAGAGGATGAAAAACAATGACTCCAGACCTGGCCATGCCATCTGAGATGTGCTCTCCTTCCTGGGTGCTGTATTCACCCAGTGTCCACCGGACCCAGTACATTAGCAAATCTTTCTTGACATGCTTTCTAGCTGATAACGTTTTCCTCCCAAATTCTAGAAACACCAACCACAGGGCATTTCTTTTTGACCTTGGAAACTTTCTCGTTGTCTGGGTTCTTAATCAGGTGATGATTCTGTACTTCACATGACCAAGGGGGAAGAAATGGGGTTGGGCATTGGAAAGCTCACCTTGCATTTGCAAATTGGGTCTGGGTTATCTGGCCAGCCACCAGGCAGCATAGTAGGCAGGTGGGGGCTGGAGTCAGGGGCCCTGAACCAAGACACTGATAATCCCTACACATCCATTGTCAGATGCACCCCATGGTGACAACCAAGCTGTCTTCAACATGGCCAGGTATCCCCCGGGGCTCAAAGGCAAACTTGTCCTTGGGTTCTGACCTTGCTGCAGTTGGGATGCTTGGTGACATGTGGGGAGGGCACAGCTGTTTCAGAGGCCTTACTGTCTCAGAACCCCATGCATGGCACTCCTATGCATAGCTGTCTTCTGGAGCAGAGCCCAGTGCAGGCGTGTCTTACTCAGCACTGTGGGTTTTGGGCTCCTACTGGCCTGTAAGCTATGCTCAGGAATCACATGAGTCTGAGGCTCATAGCTCAGAGAGATCACACAGTAGCTCCCAGGTGGGTGTCAACAGCCCAAGTCATGTGGCAAGATAGCCACAGCCCTCCTTCTAGCTTTCCCGGCTGACACCAGTGCTCCTCCCCAGGAACCAGCTTCCTGACTTTACACATTGCCTCTTGGGTAGTAGAATGTTCTAGAATGGAGCTCTGCCCTGCACATTGCTCTGGTGCTGGCTTTGCGCACTCCCCACTGAGCGTGTGGCCTCACTCGCACTGTGTGCACCAGCGGCCCACTCCTCATTACTGCTGCATGGTGTCTACGAAGTGGCTAAAGGGCAAAAAATGCCCACAACAGGACTTAGGGAGCCCACGATGAAGGACAACGCTTGCACCTGCATGAACACTCTCCCCCATATTTGTCAGTAAATATGTGCAAGCAGTCTCTTGGGTATGCATCCAGGAGTGTAGTTAGGGCCTATAGGGCATTACCTGCTTGGCTTTCGGAGAGGAAGCCGGATAGATCCCCTGTAGAATAACTTAAAAAGTCCTACAGCTCTGTAGGAAAGTGAGTGAAAAATTTTAACAACATCATTACAAAAGATGACATCTAATTGTCAAATAAGCTTTGACTACAGGTCTTAGCCTCTGAGTGACCTAACAGGGCACCTAAGCCCAAGGCCTTGGTATTGTCTCTGCCTAGGGGCTGTGGGAGGGGATGGAGTCCCAACATGCTGTCCTTGGTGGGTAGGTGGAGCAGCTGGAGCCCCACCCACCAGCACCAGGAGCAGAATGGGTGCAGTGCCTGGGGGAAGCTGGCAGTCTCTTCTCTGGGGTTCGTAAGCGTGCAGGAAAGCAAGAGCACAAAATCAAACACTTTTTATTTGCAAAAGCTAGGTGTTATGTGAGCACCAAATAAAGGGTTTGCATCTGCCAAGAGGTTCAGCACAGAGGTCCCGAATGGGATTGAGCTAAGTACAGCATCTGGGCCCCATAAGGCTCAGGAGGAATAAAGAGCTGCCAAGGCAGGAGACAGGGCTCAGATGAGCAGGGGGGATGGGAGCAGGGGCCCCGAAGGACAGTGCCTGGTTTCCTTCCACCTTGCTGCTACAATTTGTTTCTGCAGCAGGCTGGTGTGGCTCCAAGGGAGCTTGATGGCATTGGCGTACTTGCTCAGGCTGACATGGGCCTGGAGGAGCATTCTGAGCTTCCCATGCCCTGCAGGGGTGGGGGGCAATGAAGGGTCCAGGAGCTGGGGAGCAGGACCTTGGGGGCAGGTGGGAGGCTGCAAGGTTCCCTGGCAGTACCTCAGATCCTGCAGCATGCAGCACACATGAGCAGCTGGCAGTGAGACAGCAGGGGTAGAGGGCAGGCAGTGGGAAAAAGGCTATGCCCTGCTCCAGAGCCCTGCTAAGGAGAAGTGCAGGGAGGGCTAAGCCTGGAAGTCTGCTCACCCTCAGGGGATGCCATGTTGTCGCACATTTCAAGCCCTGTCTATTCCAGTCCTGGGCCTTGTTCATGGTCCAGTGAGTCCTGACCCCTCTGTGTGGTGCATCCTAAACCCGAGTTGCTCTTTGGGCATAGAGATACAACGTGGGGCTCAGGCAGGCAAACTCACGCTGTCTGATCCCCCTCATGAGGAGGCATAGGTTTCCCACGAAGGTGAGCCTTTGGTGGAGTGGCACAGTGGAGGGTGAGGACACGTGCCACATCTGGCCACAGAGCAGGTACAACTCATCTCACGCCACTCGGCCATGGCCCTCCTGCCTGGGAAATGCAAATAAAGGGCCTCTCATGGAGCTTCCTCAGAAGAAAACAAAACTAAATACATAATATACTTGTGTTACCAATGGGATGTGTATTTAAAAACATTAAGTACCCATTTCAGTGTTCATTGTGAAGCTTTCAATGTTTGAAACACCTCACACAAAAGGAAAGAAAAGAGTATATATAAGTTAGAAACAAACCTAGCAAATCTGCCATATGGCTTTTGCATGTTTTCTCTGTGTCTGTTTCTTTACTTAAAATTTGGAACAGTGCACAAAAAGTTCTGAGGCCCTCTTCCCATAACAATACGTGGTGGATAATGTCCATGAGGTTAAATATCCATCTTCACTGTGGTGTTGAAGGACTCACTGTGCTGCGTGTGGGAGTCTCCAGGGGCTCTTCATGGGACTGGAAGATGCAGGGAAAGAAAGGAGGCTTAGCATGGCAGCACAGAGCCTCTGTCCATCCATGGTGGGTCCAAGGCTCCTAGCTGGGACACCTGATCCTCTCCGAGGGGCTGCCCCCTACATCTGTCTTCCTGGTGTGTGCTGTGCATGCCCTGCCTCTGCACCTGGCCTTCATCAAGGTATTGCCAGGGGACACATCCGTGCCAGTCTGCATGTGTGGAAATCATATCAGAATATTTTCTTTTCTTTTTTTTTTTTTTTTTTTTTTTTTTGAGACAGGGTCTCACTATGCAGTTCAGGCTGGCCTTAAGCTCACTTTGTAGCTCAGGCTGGTCTCGAACTCACAACAATCCTCCTGCCTCAGCCTCCTGAGTGCTGGGATTACAGGCCTGCGCCACCACGCCCGGCTCATATCAGAATATTTTCATTCGCATTTCCCACAGCGCCCAAGAGGGCGGACGTATTCTCTCCCTTTCCCCTTCTGTGACTGGCCAACTTTTCTACTAGTTTGAGTGCATCTGTCTTATTAATGTTTGAGGAGCGTTTTGTGCACTGTAGATATGGTTTCTGCGTCAGCTACGTGCATTGCCAACACATTGGTCTTGGGTCTAGAACTTGTTTGCTATTGTTCATAGCATCTCTGTCAAAGACAAATGCTTTTCTTTTTTCTGCTTTGCTCTTGAGGTCAGGGGGAGACCCCACCTCCTGTAGTCCTGTGGTTGCACAGCATGGCCCCTCCTGGTGGACCACAGAACTGTGCTGCTGAACTGTAGCATTCTGCTCTGGGACACCCCAAATGCCCTATGAGCCTTGGGCTTTTTTGTTTGTTTATAAGATGGAAATAAGTTTGTATCGATTTCCTTGAATCGTTTTGTAGATTTAACACTTATAACTCACATAGTGTCCTGAAAAGAGGAGGTGTTCAGTTGTCATTAATGTTTTAATGCTGCTGGTCTTCCTTTTAGTGTTTTGTTTTAAATCCACCTGGAGTTTATTTGTGGGTGAGGTGCAGATATAATCTGATCATTTCCATACGACTGCTGAAAATCCCAAATCAGATACTGAATCACTCACAGATTCACTCCAACTTTTACTACTCCTGTTACATGACAGGTTCCTGGATATGCACTCCTGTGCCACAGTGCTCCACTCTTCTGTTTTCCCAGGGAAAAAAAAAATCTACATTTCATTGAGTAGGGTCTTTTCTTGTGTGTGTGACTGAAGATTGAACCCAGGACCTTACACTTGCCAGGCAAGCACTTATTCTACTGAGCTATCTTCCCAGCCCTAAGTGGGGCCTTAACTGCTCGTTGTAGACAGTTCAGTGCTTCCTCCAACTCTTCTTCACAATTGCCATGGCTATCTTTGACCTTGGTCATCCATGAAGGTGACAGAGGATGCTTTGCCACAGTCCATCTCCGATGCCATTCCAGTTCTGAATGAGGTGGGAAAGCCCTCGCTCCGTGTCCTTGTCTCTTCACTGCAGTACATAGTCAGCTAGCATTGCCTGTACTTGCTGATTGGTTTGCGTTGGGCTCTGATCCATTACTGTGTGTTACTCACTATGTCTTTAAAATACTTTGTCTTCTCTTTTCTGTCTGCCATTGTCCTTTATGAAGGCTCCCCTCTTCCTCACTCCTCTGCACAGGCATGGAAAGCCTCCTTCTGTCTCAGTTCTTCTGGACCTCTGGTCTCACGAGCACCTTTAGTTAAATGTGCCCTGAAGTCACTGCGAAGCTCTGCGTCAACATAAAGCCATTCAGACCTTTCAAGTGAATCACCTGTTTATTTTCAAAGACGGCATGTTCTCAGCATGTCACATCTCCTACAGGGGTGGTCGTAATTATTAACTTCACAATCAAGGGCTACTCACTCCTCGCATCGCTACTCTTCCTTGTTCACGGCAGTCTCTCGCCTCCCACTCTTTGCTGCTTATTTTCTAGTCATGAATTAAGAAGTTCTTTTGAATAATTCCCTTGGGGTCTGGGAATGATGAAGTTTTCCATCTCTGAAGTGTCTTAATTCCGCCTCGCCTCCTGAGTGATAGTTTACTCTAATCCAGAGTTTCCGATTGTTTTTGCTCAGCAACCCCAGGCTGGGATTCCATTCCTGCACTCCCTTATGCTTCTTGGCTGTTCTCGTTGCTCCTTGTAGAGAATCCTTGTCTCTCTGGCTGTTTTTCAGGTCTTCTTTCTGTCTTTGGCAATCCTTGTTTCATGTGGCACAGCTAGGAGTGCAACTGCTCTGTGTGTTTCCAACAGAAGGCTTTTGCTTGGCTCCCGCTTTGGACAACCCAAGATGACTATGTCTGGCGACAGCCCCTCTCTTCTGCTGTCTCGTTGCGGAGCTTGGATATGGATTATTCCTGCTCACATCATCCTCTGCGTGTGCCAATTCTCATGGTTTCCACTGTCTGCACGTCTATGCAACTGCTAAGGATTTGCTCAGCTCTGCAAAATGTAAAGAGCAAATATAAACATTATGTCAGTTATGTCTGATCAGCTGTTTCCTCCCTTCGCTAGTTTCAGATACTGTATTAGTGATTGTATTGCTCATTTCTAGCTGTTCCATTTGGTTCGTTATTTCTAGGTGTGACCAAAATATACAATAAATGTTATAATAAAAGTTATTTTGTAGGACAAGGCACATCACCACTAATCATCATCAGAGTATTTCCTTTTGCTTTGAACAAACTTATGTCCTTCTTCTTGCAAGCTTTTGGAAGTCCTTTCCTTGGGATGCCTTTTACAAGGTGTGATTAACAACATATGCTGAGCGGCACCCTGTGGAGGGCAGGTGTGCGGAGGTCCTGCCCTTCCACTGCACCCTTGCCTGTCTCATCCACTGGGTCTGATCCTGAGTGACTTCTTCAAAGTCCAAAGGACTATGAAAAAAACAAGCTTTTAGCCAATTCATGACATTGAGGGTTAGGACAAGCCTATCTGAAGTGACAGGAAGTTTTCTGCAGGGGAGTAATGGCAATGTATCTTTTATTGTAATAAATGTATAAATTTTAAACATGCAACACAGTTTTAATTATACCTTGTATCCACTGTTCTTTATTTCTTAGCATTTGTTGTTTTTTCAATGGCTTTTAAAAATTTTTTCTTTGACCTTCCAGACTGCTGTCTTTCCAAGTTCATCTCTGAAAAGATCAGTTTCCCTTGCGGCATATGCTGTCTCTACGTGCGGATTATAATTTTTACTTTTGATTAATTGGACTAACTGGGAAAATAACTATGGATACACTCAACATAATATGCACTATTATGCAGATAAGATCACTGGAGTGGTTGATGTATTGTGTCAACTTAACTTTAGACACTCAAATAACTGACTCAGCAGTTCCACATCCTAGGTTGTAAAGGACATGCCCTAGGGTGGCTGTTTCTTCCAGAGGATGATGGATTGATTGATACACTGCATCAACTTGGAAGTTTTAGAAGCTTAACTGAGTTACTCAGCACTTCTACATCATAGCATGTAGAGGACCCACCCTAGGGCTAGTGGCCTTCATAGAACATAAGGGAGGGAAGAAGATTTATGATTTTTTTTTGCTATTGTTGATTTTGCCCATCTTCCACCAACATGAATGACTGCCCTCTTGCCATGCTACCCTGCTTTGGTGTCACATGATTATGGACTACAACTTCTATAAACTGTGAACTAAATGAACCTTTCCCTCTTTCACTTTGGGTCTTGGGTATTTTGTCATAGCAATGAGAGAAAAGCAACTAACACAGAATTTCATGCCAGGAACAGAATCATGCTGTGATGACACCTGACCATGTGGTTCAAGAGTCTTGGGAATGGCTTGTGGAAAGGTTAAGAAGGTTTGGAGATGTCATGTACAAGAGTTGCAGTGGAATGCCTTAGGCTGTTCTGTATAGAGACAAGGCTTGGGAGGTTTCTGCTGGGAAGAAAGCCTGCATTGGCTGCTTGACTCCTGATAATGTATGTTATGTCTTGGCAGAAAGTTTCTACGCCTTTTGCATATGTCCAGAAACTCTGCCTGAGACTGAGATTAACATCAGTGGGACTAATTAATCAGGCAGAGAAATTTGAAGGTAGTGAAATGTTGAGGCTGTGGCATAGCTATTATTGGAGTCCTTTAGCCAGATATGTTGAGAATCAAGAGCAAAGTGCCTAACAGAATGATTTAAATTGTTGTGAGTATGGCCAGAAAGGAGACTTACCTGAAGCTTTGGGCTGAAAACAGAGCAGAGGAGATCCTAATTGCTGAGAAGGTAAAGGAGAATGAAAAGATGGTCTGAGGGCATCACCAGAAGCAGCAGGACTCCATCCTTTATAGCCTCAAAATTGAAAGAAGGAGAAAGATTTTACTTTGAGGAGAAAGCCATAGGACACTAAGTTCCAGAATGGCAGTGGCCACACCAGTTTCTAGAATAGTGGCTGCCTACATTGTGTTCTTCACAATTGGATTCAGAGAGTTCAGTGATCCAGGCACTCAACCTCTACAGAAAAAAGAGAAAAAACCCTGGATATTGCTCCAGTGGCGGTAGAGCACTTGGGATCATCCACATGGTGCAGTGTTTCAGTGCATGAAGAATGCAAGTGTTGTGGGGTTAAGCAGGCTTCCACCTCAATTTTAGAAGAAAGTGAAGGAGGCCAGGCAGTGTGCCCCTGAGAGGGAAATGTGAGACTGAAGCCACAGGTGAAGTGAAGATTGCAGAAATGTGGAAAAGTCAGGAATGTGGATAATCTGAGAAAATCTGCAAGGAGGGAGTAAAGTGGGCCCAAGAGACAAGCCATGGGAGCTACAACCATCAGAAGTTACTCAACCTCCTTCGGGCTCATGACTTGCCACAGAGTACCTCAGATGCTGCATATGGACCCACAGACGGGACTTAATGTTTGCCCTACTGGACTTTGGACTTGCTTTGGTCCCAATCCTTTGTATTTGCCTCTTTGTAACTTTTGGAATGAAAATATTTATCTTGAGCCATTGAATATTTTAAGTGTTTCACTTTTAATTTATACAGGGGCTCACAGCTAAGAGTTTGCCTTAAATCTCAGAGGATGCCTTGGACTTGGATTTATAGTGATGCTCAATCTGTTAGGACTTTAGCAACCCATGCAGATGGGCTAAGTGCCTTTTGCATGAAGGGGTGTACATGAGTCTTTGGGTCCCAGTGGCGGAAAGATGTGGCTTGTGTCTAGATATCCCCAAAGCCTCATGTGGTCATGGGGAGAGGCAGGCCTTTGAAGGCAGCTTCTTAAGCCTGAATCTCTTGTTTCCATGCCCTCACCTTGGAAAAGTTACAGTGTTAGCAGCTCAACTCAGCAAGGGCCAGGGTGCTCACTTTGTAAATAGCCTCACTCAGCCTGTGCAAGAGGAGGGCACCGGGAAGGTATGAGCACTACACCTGCCCTAGGGTGAGTGGCCTGCATACAGTGTAAGGGAAGAAAAGAGGCTCTCTCCCTCTTTGCTCTCATTGCTTTCGCTGCCTTCTGCTGCCATGAATTGCTGCCTCTTGGTCCCAGCCACCCTGCCCTGGAGCCAGCTGATTAGGGACCAAAACCTCCACAAAAGGTGAGGTAAATAAACCTTTCTCCCTTTAAATCTTGGTGTTCGCTATTTTGTCTCAGCAGTGAGAAAAGTCACCAGCACAGTCACTGCTCTAAGTGGATGCTCCTCAAACATTCCCTGCCCTTAGGAGGAGGGCCAGAGGGCTGCATATGGGTTGTGCACTGAACAAGTGTAGACAGAGCCTGAAGTCTAGCTAACACCCTGCTTTCAGGGCTCCTGCCACCATACAGAGCTGCCTGGAGTAGAGCAATCTCTCATTTTTTTTTCAACACTAGGTATTCTGAACCTAGGGCCTTCATTTGAAGCTACATTTCCAGCCTGTTTTCTAGCTTTTATTTTGAGATAGGTTCCTACTTAATTTCTAAAGTACTCAAGTTGGTCTTGGATTTGAGATCCTTCTGCCTCAGCTTCCTGAGTGCTAATATTTTAGGCCTGTGCCTCCATGCCTGGGTTGGGTCCCACCTGCCTCACAGTAGCTACTGCACAGAATGGTGTCTGGGCAGCTACCGTCCTCTCCCACAGGTGTTCACAGGCATAGTCCTGTGTCCTTCCAGTGTCCCTGGAGCAGCTGCACGGGCTGCTGCTGCTGTCTGGATTGGCTGTACTTAGAGACAGTGGGAATTCCAGAGCATAAATGAGCACTCTTACCTGGTTGCCGCTCTTGCTTACCTACCTCGGTCTCTTCCCAGGCTTTCTTTGTCGAGGTCTTCCACAAGGAACAATCCAGCAAAGAAAGAGTTAGCTGTGGCTAACTCAGGAGCTCTGGGAGTGATAGACACAGAAGAACCTGCTGGAGGCTGTGAATTAGCTTCATCAGAAAATAACCCCGACTTCAGGGGCTTCAGGGCCCTGGAGTCTGATCAGCACCCTTTGGGCCCCATGGATCCTTGGTTAAGAACTGCAGCCTACACTAAATTAGATTTTCACGGTTGTGTCAAGGGATGCAGAAATCGATGTGAAATTACCCAGGTGGCTGAGTGCCTGCAGATCCCTGTTCTGAGCGCCTTCCCTCCTGCGCCTGCATATGTTGTGCCTTTCAGGGAGGGGCACCTGCTGGACTCTTCAAACTTTCATGCTGACATCTCAGATGTGGCTCTCTCTGTCACTGCTCTCCCTGGGGACAGGACCTAATGTCGCTTTCCAAAGCCGAGAGCCCAACCTTCACATCTTTCCCACTCCCCTCATGGGCTGCTTGTTTTTTGATTATATATTTGATTTTTTCAAGGAGATTGTGGGATGCTTAGAAGCAGGGATAGTGTCTTAAATTCCATGACCCGTACTTTTAGCCTCCCTTTGTGTGGCACTCAGAACTCAGCTATAAAGTAGGTGTTGCACAACGGCAAAGAACAATGCAGTATGGGCTTTTCACAACTCAGAAGGGCACAGGAAATTTCCACCAGTGCCTCTCCTGTGTCTGCATATTGTGGTAAGGTGACATGCATACTGTGAGCAGGTATCTGAGTAGATGGTTTGTGACTATTTTTAAAAAAAATATTTTTCCTCACATATCATTGACTTCTCCCAAAGTGATCTAGACAGCACCAGGAACCCATTCCTTGACCACAGGTGTGGCCTGAATTCAAAAGATGTCAACTCCAGTACACCCCAAGAAGAACCAGTCACCAGATGAAGAAAGGCACGGTCACTAGAGCCATACTGCTGCTCTGAAGATTCATCTCGATGGCCGGGCGCTGGACATGGCAGGGCAACAGTGAAAGTGGTGCCGTATGAAGTGCTGCTGCAGACAGCTGGACCGTGTATCGGCCTCAGCTGCACACTGGGGACGGCTGGCTCAGCCCCCACCTATGAGAGGGGCTGGGGCTGAGGGAGAGCACAGCATCTCTAAAGAGCCAAAGGGATCCTTTCCCTGAGCTCAGAGTGCATAGCTTCCAGCTGACCAGTTCTACTCTAGCTTGCCTCTCTAGGGCTCCTTGCAGGACCTTGTCCCTCAGAGGGGAGGAGAGCAATGGTCTAGCCACATGCTCCTACCCACTGTCTTCCTCCTCCTCACTGGTAAGAAGTAAGCATAGCACTGTGTAGTCTTTCTGGGACCACATTTTGCTCCATGACTATAAATGTTCTCTAAAATCACTTGTACACAGCTGCACCCCTGCAGGTGGGGGAGCCCTGATTCAGAGCACTGTTCCTTTGTCTGTAGACACTTGGGTCTTCCCTCAGCAGCTCCTGACACTGCCATCATGACTAAATCAAGCTGCTTAACATATATATATATATATATATATATATATATATATATATATATATATATATATATATGTAGTGATTCAGCCTTCCAAGTGCTGGGATTACAGGCACACACCACCACACCCAGTCTCAATCACTGTCTCAGTGTGTCCTGGGGTCAGGGCTGGCACTGCACTCTGGGGATCGAACCCGGCCCCTGTGCCTGCCTAAGCAGGTGCTTTAATCCGCTGAACTATCTGCTCAGCCCTTAAACAGCGCTCTTGTCACACACTGTCCTGGGATAATCTCTAACATTTGTTTCTATCCTGGTGCCCTCTGACTATTTTTGGGTAATAAGATGCTACCTTCACACCAGCTTCTGTTCTGAGAGGCCGGCCACCTCATGCCTTTCCTCTCTCCCACCTTCTCTCTGTAACTTGGTCTGATCTTACACTTTACTCTTCTTGCTAAGCTTTACAGTGACATGCTGAGCTTCACAAAACCTCACATTTGGATTCTGGTTGGAATTCCATTAAACTCACAGGTTACTGGAGAGATGTTGCAGGTTTGTACTCTCATTCCTTCTCTCTTGAGGACAAGCTGCCTCTGACCAGTTCTCTGCTGTTTTATATCTCTCGGTAAAATTTTGAACTATTTCTGATGAAGTCTTCTATATTACTAAGATTCCCCTGAGTAGCCATATTCTGCAGTAGTGTAATGGGAACATTATTTTATTTTCCTGTCTGGTCATCTCCCATCTATTATATATGAACTGGTCGCTTAGTGAGTTCTCTTCAGCATCACAGTGGCTTTTAATGGGTTCTGTCTGCTTTCTAGGTTGCCTTTTTGGTATGAATATAATCATCTTCATTTTCATTTTTTCAAACAGATCACTATGGGAAGCTTAATTACTTTTACTAGAACAATGATCAATACAAAGATTAAAAGGATCTTCACATTTTTATTGACATTAATGAACTACTTCAAGTAATATGGTATGAAGAAAACAGCTACTCATCACCACGAGAGGAAATTTCTTTCGGATCTGATTTTTCTAACAAATGTTAAAGAAATGAATATTGAGACTCCTGAGGCATCTTTCTGTACCTGCATTCATGCAGGAGTTGGGGTTGAGATTTCCCCCTTTAATCTCCAATGAGATATGCTATCCTAGTGCTAGCAGCTCTCAGTAAAGGTACCTTTCACCTTCCACTTGCCTCTGTCACTTTATACTGGTCTGTCTTGTACAGATATCTAGTTGATGCATACTAGTGTGAAATATTTTGTCATTTAATAGAAAGTCGATCCCACTTACTTTTTGTCATAAAAGTTATAACATGTCCAGTCTTTTTGGCGTCCTAGTTTCATATTTTGTATTTATGATTCCTTGCTTTCCCTTTGCTGTATGGGTTATGCGGTCTTTGATATTTTTGCTAGTCATCTTGAAGGCATCTTTCCTGTTTATTGTTGCCAGTACATCTGCCTTTAAGCCCCTGAACAAATACTTATTCTATTGTTTTATTCTCCTGTGGGTCTAGGAAACACCTACACTTGCATTTCTGTGTTTATCAACATCAAGAAGAGAAAACATCTATTGTGTGCCCTTCACAAAGCACCAAGAATACACCAGACAAAAATGATCTGGGATGAAAGCAAACAAAATGGAGGCAATGTGTTCACGATGGCTTAAATAGCTAATAGTTTGTTTTTCTAACAGGGCAAGAAGCCTGGCGCCAGGCAGCTCTCAGTATTGACTCAGTGGAGCATCTGCATGAATGCCAACATCTCTGCAAAGCTCTTCCTCATGGTAGTAAAATAGCATCCCCTGCTCCAAGCATCCTATCAACATCTGAAAGCTATAAGAATCAGGACTTCCGGTTGTTTGTGTCTCTGGAGTCCCAATGCCTATAAAACTTCACTTAACCCTTCAGTGGTCAGAACTCTGTCACACACCCTTCCCCCCAAACAGAAGATTCTCAGAGAGGGAGCATCTCTCCTGCCCAGGAGGCACAAGAAGAAAGCCAGGAGCGATGCTCCTGGAATTATCACACTTCTTTTTCTCTATGGAGGGATGTTCCTGAAAATGAATATTTTTTGAGTATGAATTATAATGTTTTGTTGCCTTTAGTCTCTCAATTAAATGCATGATGATTTAAATTTTTCCTGGCACATAGTAGGTGGTGGAAACCCTAAGTGAGACCCCCTTTTGCAGCCTGCTCACAAGTCATCTACTTCTGAGTGGTCTGTTTACATTGCTGAATTGTGTGTTTACAATTCTACGGTATCATTTTTTATCTATATTTCATTCAAATATGATTGCCTTTTCTTAGACCAAGTAATAGCAAAATATATTTTCTTTCAAATGATTTATCTCAAGTTATCTATGAAAAAAGCCCTTCAATGAAATGCACAGATGGTAATTATTGTCAGAAGCATTTTTTTTTTTTTTTTTTTTTTTTTTTTTTTTTTTTTTTTTGTCTTTTTGAGACAGGGTCTCACTGTGCAGTTCAGGTTGGCCTTAAGCTCACTTTGTAGCTCAGGCTGGTCTCGAACTCACAACAATCTTCCTGCCTCAGCCTCCCTAGTGCTGGGATTACAGGCCTGCGCCACCACGCCCGGCTTGTCAGAAGCATTGAGAGTAAACAAACAGATGCTATCTGGACAGACGCTCTAGGCATGCGATGGGCGTGGGCACGGGCAGTGGTGAGAGTGGGCGTGGCTGCTGAGGACAGTCCTCTTGAGGTGGCAGTTATGAGGCATTGCACCCCATGAGGGTAGGAAGCCTAACTCTCAGACATGGCTTCCAGCCTCTCCAGGTCTTCGCAGCAGTATCTCAGAAGAGACAGGAAAGCTACATTCCTCACTACGTCCGCTGATGCGCCGGGGCTGGCATCCTAGGGTGCAGCCTCCACCCCACCTCAGCTCCTTCCCCCTTAACATAGCCTTGGGAGCATCCTCTTTCCACCCAGGTGGCATCTTTCGACCACAGCGTGGCCTTGATTTCTTTCCTTAAGTCCGAGAACACGACTCACGCTCCAAGTGGCGGTGAGCCTGACGCCTTCGCAGCCCATCGGACAGCCTTGCTGTCACTGTGTACAAACCGCCAGACCTCGGTGGAGTAGAACATCAGCAACTGTGTTCTGGTCAGAAATCCTCAAGAAGGAAATCCAGGCTGGCTGCAGGTGGGAGTCAGGCAGCTTGGTGGTCAAGGTCTGTACTCTTCCTCCTGGGGGCTTCCAGGTTCCCTAATACCTCTGCGGTTGGGTCCCGGTGACAGTAATTCTATCAGGCAGAAAGTGGATGGCTTGGGGCCTGGTGAGGGCCTGTGTACTGCGGTGAAGCTTGTCTTGCTCCTTAGTCTGTTAGTCTAGTACCATGGAGCCAATGGAGGCTCACAGGGACCTCATTTCTCGGTGGGCTGTAAATGATCTCAAGCTATCTGTAGCATACTACACTGCCATCATCAGGGGCAGAGTTTCCAGCTCATTCGAGTCCTCAGGCCCCCAGCTTTGAGGCCTGGCCGCCTCACCCATCTCTCCTCGCTCCCATCCTTCATGGTTCTATCTCTACCACCTCTGGCTTCTGGTTGCAACTGATGCCCCACTCCCCCGAAGCTGTGCCGGGCTTTCGGCCCATGGGCTCCCACTCAGCAGTGCTCAGGGGCTCACTGCTTGGGGGTGCTTTCTCTAAACAAAACTTTCTCTCTCTGTTAGAAGAGACAGCAGCTCCTAGGATAACATGCTTTTCTACTAGGCTGTTGACAACAGGTGAGAAGCCAGCAGGGCAAAATCATGCTGGCCTCAGTCTCTTGGACTTCACGCTATACCTGCATGTTTGTACAGTATTTTGAAAGCTAACTCCAAAGGTGACAGCATTCAGAGGCAGAGCCTCTGGGGGTAGTTATGGGTCAGTGGCCTTATAAAAAAAGGGCCCCAGTGAGCTCCCTGGCACCTCTTCTTATATGGAAAGAAGCCACTGTCTATAGCCAAAGAGGGGAGCCCTCACCGGACACAGACCTGGCAGAGCCCTGAAGGTGGGCCTGCTGGCCCCGGAGAGAAGCACATTTTAATCTCTTTGGAAACAGTGTGCACTGTGTTGTGCTCCACAGGCCGCAGGCTGAAGCCTTTCCTCCACCCTGCTCTCCTAAGTCCACTTCCTGCACGAGCACGCTCTGCTCCACAGAGGGAGCTGCTACCACCTCCCGGGGCCATCCAGGCCCTGCTCCCTGGGCTGAGGATCTGCAGCCTCCCCCCCCCCCCTTTCTTCTAGGTTCTGTGCACACGGCAGCTCTTCTGTGTGGTACAGTGAGCACACCTGGTAGACTTCCACCCTCCTCAGCACTGCCCCTTCCTGGCCTGGTGGCGTGTTGTCCCCAGCACTTAGGATCACCTGACACTAGTGCCATCTTGTCTGCAACCTGCACTGACAGGGTCTTTGTCTGTTCTGTTTCTTTTGCATCACAAGCACATGGAACAGAGTTGGGCCCTTAGTAGTTGTTTGCTGGGTTAATCAGCATTTTGGTTCTGTGACAAAATACCCAAGCACAGTAACTCAAAGGAAAACAGCCTTATTGTGGTTCCAAGGTTTAGAGGTTTTGTTCTAAAGTCATCTGGCTCCATTGCTTTGTGCCATCACCACCAAAAATCATGGTGGACCAAATCCACTTACCTCATGGCATACAGGAGGAGGGAGGGAGGGAGGGAGGGCTGAAGAGGTGAGGGAGAAGGAGGGAGAGGGATAGGGAAGGAGGGAGGATAGAGGAGAGAGAGAGGGAAGGGGAGAGGTAGAGTGACGGAGGGAGGGGGAAGGAGGGAGAAAGTAGGGAAAGACAGAGAAAAGGAATGAGATTGGGAGGGAGGGAAAGGGAAAGAGGGAGAGGTAGTGAAGGGGGGAGAGAGAGGAAATGACAGAGGGATGGAGGGTGGGAAGGAAGGTGGGGGGCAGGAGAGAGGTAGGGAAGGAGGGGGAGAG
>PVKA01020714.1:0-39895 GCA_004027165.1 Ctenomys sociabilis
AAAACTTTATAAATAAGAAAGGGAGAAGGGATTCAAGGGAGGGTAGACAAATGGGAAAAAAAAATCAAGTCCTATTGTGTATAGGTACAAATTCCCTATAATGAGTGTAATTATTATATATACCTAACATGTACCAATACGAAATAATAATGGTGAAAATAATAAAAGTGTAATGTAGCAGGATAGAAAAATCAATACACAAAACCCAATAGCATTCCCTTGTACTAATAATGAAGTCAGCAAAAAAAATTAGCCAAAAAATATGATTTACAATAGCATCAAGAAAAATTACTCAGGAATTAACCTAAGGAAATGAAAGACTAATATAATGATAACTATAGTGCTCTGAGAAAAGATATTGAAGAGGATGCCAGAAAAATCAAATATCCCAGTCCTGCATAGGCAGAACTAATAGGGTCAAAATGGCTATACTCACAAAACTGATACATAGTTTTAATGCAATCCCCTAACAAGAAAGCTCTCTTCTACTTCTGGAGGCTACACACATTTCCTGGCTTGTAATTTTTTTTCATCTTGGAGGCAGGTCAAGGTCTGTTAAAATGCCTCAGATTACAGCACTGGGCTCACTGCCTCTGGCTTCTACTGGTAGTAATTCCTGTGACTGCACTGGGTCCCCCTGGGTGAGCCAGGATATTCTCCCAATTTTAAAATAAGTGATTGGCAACCCTTACTCCTCTGACATGTAAACTAGCACAATCACAGTTTTGGGGGATGCTGTTGGGGTGCCATCACTCCACCTTCCACAGCAGGCCATCTATACTTCCAACTAACCCAAGCATGATGATACACATTTGTAATGCTAGCATGAAGGAGGCTGAGGCAGGAGGATCACAAGTTTGAGGCCAATCTGGGCCAATTAGTGAGATTCGAACAAATAAAAATTTTTTTAAAAGTGTTAAGATATAACACTTTTAGGGCCAGCCAGATAGCTTAACAATCAAAGTGCCTGCTTAGGGCGGGCTGAGACAGAGACTAAGACTGGGTGTGGTGTTTTCACTTTAAAGGCTGAAAACAGGAAGAGCACTACCAGTCCAAGCTGCCTAGTGAGACCCTGTAGACCCTGTACTAAATACATTTTTTTTAAAAAGATGCAACACTTTTAAATCTGAGTGTGATAGCTATCTCCAACTACAAATAACCATTTGCAAAACATAAAGACCGTGTGATATTTCAAAACATAAAGACCGTGTGATATTTCCTTTTAAGTGATTTTTAAAAGCTTATTTGTAACAGCAGCTAATACTATATATCTTATTTAGTCAAGATAACAGCCCTACAACAATACAATATCTAGTATCTAGTATCTTGACCCCAACAATTGTTACTAATTTGTGTTCAATTTGTCTACACCGGCCTAGGAAGATAGTTCAGGGATCTAAACACCTGCATGCCAAGCACAAAAACCCAGGTTTGATCCCTTATACTATATACCATACTGGCCCCAGCACCCTGGGTGTTTCATGCTGGCCACCAAAACTGGGCACAGTGGCATACACCTATAATCCCAGCACTGGGGAGGCTGAATCAGAAGGATCACTACAAGTCTGAGCTGCATGGTAAGACCTTGTACCAAATAAGTAAATAAATTAATTTTAAAAATTGTCTACACCACTGTATAAATTCCATTGGAAGACCTCTAGAAGAAATATAAAACTAACATGAGTTGAGCTTAAGTAATGGAGAGATGTTCCAAACAATGGAATAATTAAGAAGAATAGCTCTCTCTTTGCAAAATCACAACCTTCAGGAAAAAATTTAAATGCATTTTCTTAGGGCTGGAGATTTAGCTTAGCAGTATAGTGTTTGCCTAACAACTATGAGGTCTTGGGTTTTATCCCCAGCACAAAAATACATACATACAAAATAAATAGAGAAGCAGAGAAAAAAAATGAACAAACTTGTCTGATCTTGACAATACATACACATATGGAAAATCACACTCATAAGTAATTTAATAAAAGAAAATGAAAATAGTACATTTCATATTTTCTAATTTACTACTAAATGGCACACAGCTCAGATTCATTATGATCCTTCTATTTTCAGCCTCCCTAGGGCTATGTTACAGTACTGTTTTATGATGCAACATCTTGCCTTCAGGAATTGGGACTTATTTTCCCACATGCTGGGAGTTCTGGCTTTTGGAAGATTATCATCTATAGGGATTGCCTCCTGTAGAAGAAAGCACCTTACATTGCCAGCTTCCAATAGATCACCACAAAGACATAATGACCAAATCCTTCATTTCACTGAGGAGAGACTCTCAAAGGACACCATACCTCAGAGCTCCCAAGGGGCACAGCTAAAACCTTGTTGAGGCCACCACAGCCTACCTTTTCCCTCTTGCCCAATCCTGCCTCTTTCCCTCCCCTTTCCTGCTATACTTTATTGGGCCTGAAGTACTTTCTAATGAACTTTATGAACATTTAAACTTCCTAAATATAAATCTCTATCCTGGTCTATTTCTCAGGGAACTTGGGCATTGTAAATTTACAAGTACTTCATATTGATCCACTACTTAGAGATGGCAATATGTATCTAGAACCCAAGAACATTCATTTTCTCAAATAGCAACAGAATAGAAATGGCTCTACAGCATAGTTAAATCTTTACTCAGCTATATGGAAGCTTTCAGACTTGGGACTTGATCTTTTCTTTTGTACCCCTGAGACTGACCTAGAGATGTAGTCCAGTGGCAGAATATATCCCAAGTATGTGAGAAGCCCTGGGTTCAATTCAGAGTAACATAAATAAGACAGAAAGACAGAGACAAAGAGAGGTGCTAGTAACAGCTGTATCTTAAGGTTATTTCTATAGTAGTCAAAGAAGAGACCATTCATAGAGATACCATTACTTGGTGCGGTATGGTGATGCGTGCCTATTATCTCAGACTTTCGGAAGCTGAATCAAGAGGATCACAAGTTTGAGTCGAGACTGGCAATGTAGCAACCCAGCAAGACACTGTCTCGAAAACTGAAAGTAAAAAAGGGCTGGAGATATAACTCAATCCAAAGGTCCCAGGTTTAGCAGAAGGAAGGGAGCAACATAGGGAAGACCTGGCACATACCATTATTCCTTTCTCTTTCCATTTACCAATAATCCCACTCAAATGGGGATGTAAAGGGGTGGTAGTTCTCCACATTATATATCTCTGAAGGACTTCCAGTGACCTCTGTAAAGGCAGAGTTGCATTTTTTTTTTTTTTAGCTTAGTGGTAGTCTTCTCCCTGACCCTCCCCTCCCCCTACCTCTGCAATTAAGGAGCTAAACCCAGAGGCTTGTATATACTAGACAAGTGCTCTTGCATTCAACTATACTCCCATGCCAGAAGGCTTCTAAAAACACAAATTTCTGGGCTCAACTCCCAGACTGTCTGATTCAGTAAGTCTGGATGAAGGCCCAAAAATATGTTTCTATTAAACTAAACTTGTGAAAAAAAAAAATGGACTTAGTAGACCTTTACAGAGTGTTTCACCCAGCAATATCAGAATGCACAATTCTTCTAAGCTGTACATGGGACATTCTAGAAAATAGACCATGGAGTTTGTGACTGATTATTGTGGGTGTGGATGCTGCACTTGTCCTGGGGCAGGTAATTTGCATTACAATGTAAGACAGGAAGAGCTTACAGTGTAAGCTGCTTGAGCTGCTACTACTCCTCCTTTTGTGCTCTCCCTTTTTGCTGCCACCATGAAAAGTTGCTTTCTGCTATGTGCAACTCTGCCTTGGACCCAGCTGAATATGGACTGAAACCTCCAGTAACTGTGAGCTAAATAAACCTTTCCTTCCTTCATTTTGAGTGTGCAGTTTTTGTCCCAACATCAAGAGAAGAGTAACTAAAGAAAAAAGAGAAGAGTAACTAAGACTGACCATATACTAGCACACAGAGCATGCTTAAGGAAATACAAAGAAACTGAAATTATCCCATGCATACTGTCTGACCATAGTGCAGTGAAACTGAAACTTATAGACAAAAGAAGCCATAAAAACAACATAAGCACATGGAAATTAAATGACAACCTCAGGCTGGCAAGAGTATTCAGCAGACTTTAAGCACCTGCTTAGGCAAGCACAGGGGCTGGTACCACCAGCCCTGCCCCCAGGTGCACTGAGCCTACCACCAAATCTGGCATAATGGTGAACGCCTGTAATCTCAGCTCTAGGGAGGCTGAAAATAGAAGGATCATAATGAATCTGAGCTGTGTAGCAAGACGGTAACAAATACATTAAAAATGACAACAGAAAAAATGACAATATCCTGCAAAACCAGTGGGTCACAGATGAAATTAAAGAAGAAATTAAACATATTTACAATCAAATGAAAATGTACATACAACTTACCAGAACCTGTGGGATACAGAGAGGTGCCTTAAAACGGAAATGTACAGTGGTAAATTCACACATTAGGAAAACAGAACAAGCCCAAATAAATGATCTTATGCTATACCTCAAGTTCCTACAAAAAGAAGAGCAAGTCAAGCCTAACACCCAAAGAAGGCAGGAAATTATAATGATTAGAGCAGAAATTAATGCAATGGAGACGAAGAAAACAATACAAAGAAATAATGAGTCAAAGAGTTAGTTATTTGAAAGAATAAATAAAAATTGATAAACATCTAGTCAACCTTATCAAAAACAAAGAAAAAACTCAAATTTATGCAATGAAAAATGAAAAGGGTGAAATCATTACAAATGATTATAGAAATTGACAAAATCATCAACACCTACTTCCAAAATCTTTACTCTCACAGGAAGAAATGGGGACAGTTTCCTAGATACATATGAAATGCCAAAGCTAAGTTAATAGGGTATACAAACTCTGAATAACCCAGTAACAGGAAATGAAATTGAAAATATAAAAAAAAAACCTACCAACAAAGAAAAGCTCAACTCTCAATGGATTCACAACTGCTAAAAATTTAGGGATGATTTAATGTCAACTTTTCTCAAACTCTTCAATGAAACCGAAAGGGAACCAATTCTCCCAAACTCATTCCTGGAGGCAAGCATTATTTTGATACCAAAACCTGAGAAAGACCCAACTAAAAAAGACAACTACAAGCCAATCTCTCTAATGAACATAGATGCAAAGATCCTCAAGAAAGGGGCCAGCCAAATAACTCAAAGGATTAAAGCACCTGCTTAGGCAGACGCAGTGGCTGGGGCTCAGTCCCCACCCATGCTGTGCTGGCCCCATCCTGGGGCAGGCTGAGAGGCAATTGAGACTAGGCATGGTGGCACACCTATAATCCCCGCTCTTGGGAGGCTGAACACAGGTGGATCACTATGAGTCTGATCTATGTAGTGAGACATTGTAGACCTTGTAATGAATACAATAAATAAATAAATTAAATAAATAAATATTTGGGCTGGCCAAGTAAGTAGCTCAGCAGATTAAAGTGCCTGCAAGCAGACACAGAGGCTGGAGGTTCAATGCCTAGGCCTGCTATGCAGGTCCCATCCCCAGGGCACACTGAGACTGCAATTTATTTATTTATTTTTATTTATTTTATTTATTTTTTTTTTTGAGACTGCAATTTAGACTGGGCGTTGTGGCACATGCCTATAATCCCAGCACTTGTGAGACTGTAAACAGGTGGATCACTACAAGTCTGATCAAGTAGTGAGACCCTGAGCACCTTGTAGACTCTTCCCTAATATACAAGGAGAAAAAAAAAAAAAAAGATCCTCAAGAAAATACAAACATAATACAACAATCATCAAGAACATTATACATCACAACCAAACAAGAGTCATCCCAGGAATGCAGTGATGGTTCAATGTATGCAAATCTATAAATGTAATACACCACATTAACAAAGCCAAAGAAAACTACCACATGATCTTCTCAATAGATCCAGAAAAAGCTTCTGACAGAGTCCAACACTCATTCATGATAAAAACCCTAGAGAAAATTGGAATAGATGGTCTATATTTCAACCTATAAAAGCCATATATGAGGAACCAACAACCAACATCATACTAAATAGACAAAAACTGAAAGCTTTCACTTTAAAATTAGGAATAAGACAAAGATGTCCACTGTCACCACTCCTATTCAATATAGTTCTGGAAAATTAGCCAGAGCAATTAGAGAAGAGAGAAAAATAAGAGGCATGATGATTGAAAAAGAAAGAGTGAAATTATCATTATTTGCAGATGACATGATACTTTACATAGAAGATCCCAAAATCTCCACCAAGAGACTTGTACATTTATTCTTTTTTGTGTGTGTGTGTGTGGTACTGGAGATTGACTCAGGACCCTGTGCTTGCCAGGCAAGCACTTATTCTACTGAGCTATCTCCCTGGTGAGACTTGTAGATTTAATAACCAAATTCAGTACTGTAGCAGGATACAGAGCCAACACTCAAAAATCAACAGCATTTTTTTGTTGGAAATGGGGACTGAACTCAGGTCCTTGCACTTGCCAGGCAAGCACTTATTCTACTGAGCTATCTCCCTGGCCCCAACAGCATTTTTGTACACAAACAACAAACACAGCAAAAAAGAAAGTAGGGAAACCATACCTTTCACAATAACATCCAAAAAAAATGAAATACATAGGAATCAATCTCAAAAAGGAAGCAAAAAATGTACACAGTGAAAATTACAGTACTCTCAGAAAAGAGATCAAAGAGGATTTCAGAAAATGGAAAAATATTCCTTGCTCCTAGATACAAAAGAACCAACACTGTGAAAATGGCCATACTCCTAAAATTGTTACACAGGTTCAATGAAATTTCAATTAAAATATATCCGGATACCTCACAGCTCTAGAGAAAACATTCCTAAAATTCATCTGGAACCAGAAGAGACCCAGAATATCAAAACAATCCTAGGTAAAAGGGAAAAGGCAGAAAGAAAGCATCATAATCCTTACCTGAAATTACACTACAAAATTACTGTGATAAAATCAGCATGGCAGGAGACAACCCATTCAGGCCCCCCTCCTGTCCCTCTCTCAGACAGGAGCTTTCTTTCCCTCAATAAATACATTTTTCTCATTAAAAAAATAAAATAAGCATGGTACTGACATAAAAACAGACTTGAGGATCAATGGAACACATTACAAGATGCACACAATTGGAAACACACTCAGCCACCTTACCCTTGATAAAGAGGCCAAACATTCACTGGAAGAAACACAGCCTCTTCAATAAACGGAAAAACTGCCTTTCCACATGATGAAGGCTAAAATTTGACCCATGTCTATCACCATGCACTAAACTACAATTAAAACAGATCAGGCCAGGGAGATGGCTCAGTGGAATAAGTGCTTCTCTGGCAAGCGCAAGGGCCTGAGTTCAATCCCTGGTTCTGCTAAAAAAAAAAAAAACAGATCAAAGATTTAAACATTAAAATAGAAATACTAAACCTCCTGGAGGAAAATGTAGGTAGAAATCTTAAGGACATAGGCATAGGTAGAGAGTTCATGAACAAAAACTAAACTGTGTGGGAAATACTTCAAAGAATCACTGAGAGTTCATCTTTCTGAAAAGTTTTTTTGTTTGTTTATTTTTTTGCAGTACTGAGGATTGAACTCAGGATCTTGTGCTTGCCAGGCAAATGCATATTCTACTGAGCTATCTCCCCAACCTTGAAAGTTTCTGCACATCAAAAGAAACCACCACAGAGTAAAAAGAAAATACACAAACTGGGAAAAAATTATAGCCAACTGCCCTTGTGACACAGGACTTCTATCTAGAACATACTAAGAATTTAAAAAAATCAGGTCCCCAGAATGCAAAGACCCAATCCAAAAATGGGTATCTGAGATGAATGTACACTTCACAAATGAAGAGATACAAATGGTAAATAAATATATGAAAATATTCAACATCATTGGTCATTGAAAAGATTCAAATTAAAACATCAGTGAGAGTCCATTTCACTCCAGAAAGAATGGCTATCATCAAGAAATCAACCAGTAACAAATGTTAGAGAGGCTGTGAGGGAAAAGGAGCCCTTCTCCAGTGCTGATGGGAGTGCAAGCTGGTATAACCATTATGGAAACCAGTGTGGAGGATTTGCAAGAAGTTAGGATTGGAGGTCCCATTTAACGCAGCTATTCCCCTCCTGGCCATTTGTCCACAAGTACTGAAAACATCTACCACAGTAATTTATGTGCACCCATGTATATAGCAACACAAGTTGTCATAGCTAAATCTTAAAAGCAACCCAAATGCCCATCAACTGAGGAGCAGATAAAGTAGATGTGGTAATTTTACACAATGGAGTATTATTTAGCTATAAATAAGGATATGTCAAGCTTCTTTCAGTAAATGGATGCAACTAGAGACCATATTCCTAAGGGAAATAAATCAGACACATGTGTGCAAATCATTATCTCCTTAGTGCAAGAACCTGAAAGAGTAAATAAAATCTGAAGGGTACAATAAATACTGTGAAAAGGGAATGAGCTGTTCAGAAGGAAGGAATTACTGAGATGAGAATGACAGGAGAGGGAGTGGGGGAAAAGATATATCTATGTATGTAAACAGGATGGTTTGGATAATTGTACTGTGGATTTCTACTGATCAATGGAAAGGAGCAGTTAATGCTTATTTTTTTTGTCTTCTTTTTTCCTCCTCCCCCTCCCACTCCTTCCCTCCTTCCCTTCTCCTTCTCCTTCCTCTTTTGCGGTACCAGGGATTGAACTCAGGACTCTGTGCTTGCCAAGCAAGTGCTTATTCTACTGAGCTATCTCCCTGGTCCCTTTTTCTCCCTTCTTAATTTCTTTTTTCTTTCTTTTTCCAACTTTGCATGTATATATCTGGCAATTTGAACACATAATTTGAAGACAACACTATACAACACAAAAAATACTGTGAAATTCAAAAATCTGTTTCTAAGCACATGATGCTGAAGCTCCACACACTGATCTAAGGTTATCACTGAGTACCTCTGTACCTACTCAGACACAAAAGTAAGTTGACTGTACTGTTATTCTTAAAATAAAAAAAAAAAGCTAAATTAATGTCCAAAATGGGAAATGGTTAAATAAACTATGCTATACTACATATAACCACTCAAAAACCTAAGTAAACAATGTTACAAAAACACAGATAATTATATGCTAGCTTTAAAAAAAGGATGTACTATGAATTTATAGTGTATTAAATATATGCAAATATGGACTAATAAGAGACTGTCTTCTAAAAAATTTAGGTTTTTTTTTCATGTTTGGGGGAGCGTGGGGGTACAGGATTTTGCTCTGAAGCTCAGACTCATAATGATCCTTCTAAAAAAAAAAATAATAATAATAATGATCCTTCTGCGTCAGCCTCTCCAGTGCTGGGATTATAATAGTGTACCACCACACCCGGACTCAGCGTCCAGTTCAGTGCAGGGCCAGCTCAGCATGGGGTTACTGGCGATTGAAACAGGTCCTGTTCAGACTGTTCAGCTATCTCCTTGACCCGTTTTTTGATTTTGAAAGTCTTGCCTGGCCTCACTTGCTTGGCCTCAAATTTGGGAACCTCCAACCTCAGCCTCCTAAGTAGCTAGGATTATAGGTGTCCACAACCATGCACAGCAAAAATTACTTAGCTTTTGAGTTGAAAGAATGAAAATTCAAGAAGTGAGCATGAGGCAACACTGGGGTTATACAAGACCTTTTTGTCAAAAGACAAAAAGATTGTTTGATCAATTTTGGGTTTGTTTTTTTTTTGGACAAGGTCTCACTATGCAGCCCACATTCATAGTGATCCTCCTGCTTTCTGCCTCCCTAGTGCTGGGTTTACAAGTACGCAACACCACGCCCGGACTCCATCGCCAGCTCAGCGCACCCAAAGGCGGGGCCAGGAATCAAACCCTAGCTGCTGCGCTTACCTAACCAAGCACTTAGTCTCCTGAGCTATACCACCAGCCCTTGTTTGATCAATTTTGCATGCCTGTGTCTGAGTTGTTGCTTTGAATATAACTGTATGAAATATAATGACTGCTGTTGATGTTCTGTCATCTTGGGGTTTTGGTGTGTGTGTGTGTGTTTCATTTGGGGTGTGTGTGTGTGTGTGTGTGTGCGTGCATGTGTGTTTCATTTGGCAAAACTGGGGATTGAACTCAGGCCCTTGCACTTGCCAGGGAAGCACTTATTCTACTGAGCTGTCTCCCCAGCCCCGTCATCTTGAAGTTCTTTTTTTTTTCTTTCTTTTTTTTTTTTTTAAATCAGGTATAGTAACATATCCCAGAACTCCAGCATTCTGGAAGCTGAGACAGGAAGATCACAAGTTGGAGCCCAAGAGTGGAATTTAATCGGATCCTGTCTCAAAATAAAAAATTTTAAAAAGTCCTCTGCAAATGTAATTCAGTTCAATGACCCTGGGATCAATTCCTAGTAACATACACACATACAGACACTCACTCACTTAAATTACTCATGTAATTTAATACTAGAGCACTTGGCTCTGGGCTCAACCTCCAGGACCACACAGGTACCCCAGAGAAGTATACACAGAAACAACTACAAAATTCACATATATATACACACACAGAGCATCAAAACTTACCTGCCACAGGAGGGACAATGCCAGAAAAACGCACAGTTGCATGTTCTCCATTAACTTCAACTCTTCGACCAATGACATCTGATGGCAAAGTATCACTCATTATAACACAGCCAGAATCCAAATTCAGGGATCTACAGGAAAAAAAAAATGACTTCATCAAAGTTGTCAAAATGTTTTTGAGATGCGTCTACTACGTTGTTCAGGCTGGCCTCAAATTCCAGGCTCAACTGAATCCTCCTTCCTCAGCCTCCTTCTGATTGAGTCTGGAGATGCAGATAGGGGATACTAAAACTGGTTAAAACATTTTTTAAGAAAAAAAAACTCCTATCTCCTGAACAGATTCACTAGGTCAGTGATTCTGAGTAATTCAGACCTCATACTTTGTTTTTTTTTTTTTTTTTTTTTTGTCTTTTTGAGACAGGGTCTCATTATGCAGTTCAGGCTGGCCTTAAACTCACTTTGTAGCTCAGGCTGGTCTCGAACTCACAACAATCCTCCGGCCTCAGCCTCCCAAGTGCTGGGATTACAGGCCTGCGCCACCACGCCCGGCTTCAATTCAGACCTCATACTTTGGAAGAACCTAATATGTTTATGTTCCATATCTTAATAATTTAATTTTTTTCTGCTGACTATACAATGTTAATCTAGTATTTCTTTAAAAATTCTTGGGCACCTGCCGGTTAGCTCAGTTGTTTAAACGCCTGCTTATGCAAACACAGTCATGTGCAGTTCAATCCTCAGCATCACATGCCTTTACCAGATCTGCCCTGAAGGCAGCCTGAGCCATCAAAAAAAAAAAAATCTTTCTCAACTTTTAGGGGTGGCCAAATAGCTCAGGATCAGGGCCTGATCCCTAGGCCTGCCAAGCCAGCCCCGCCCCCTGGCCCACTGAACTGGGCATGGTGGCACAGGCCTGTAATCCCAGCTCTTGGGAGGCTGTAAATAGGCGGATCACTACTAAACCAATGTAGTAGAGAGACCCTGAACACCTTGTGATACAGGGAGAAAAACTGGTCTTGGGTGGCTGATCTCCAAATGATACAGGGAACCTCCAAATGACATAGGAAAAAATGATCTCCCAACTTGACCTGGACAAGTTCGTGTTCTCTAAAACCAAAGAATGAATTTTAGGAACAAACAGAGGTTATGAGCAGAAAACATTTATTGAGGCAAAGAAAGCTCCTGTCCGAGAGGGACAGGAGGGGGACCCGAGCGGGTAGTCCTCAGGAAGCTGTCTCCTCCACGGACTATTATAGTGTAAAGCCACGCAGGGCTAAGGTGGAGAAAATGGGAACTTGCTTAGGTGGACAAGAGGGGTCAAAACTATGGTCAACTCAAGGGATCTACAAAGTGTGGTACAGGGTTACAGGATAAACCCTGGGGTACCTGACTGACCTTATCTGATAAAAAAGTTACATTTCTTGTTATATAGGTCTTGCTTTAACAGTCTTAAGCATCCAGTAGAAAAGTATAAAAATGGAGATATATAAAGTCATATTAATATAATGAGCTGTGAATGGCTCAAGTCAACAATTTCTGTGGATCACCTGCTTCTATTGTGGACTGCTGATCTGTGTTGCACTGTTTTATTAAAAAAAAAAAAAATATATATATATATAGCCGGGTGTGGTGGCACATGCCTGTAATCCCAGCACTTAGAAGGCTGAGGCAGGAGGATTGTTGTGAGTTCAAGACCAGCTTGAGCTACAAAGTGAGCTGAAGGACAGCCTGAACTGCATAGTGAGACCCTGTCTCAAAAAGGCATAAAAAAAAAATAATATATATATATATATATATATATATATGTATGTATAATTAGCTATCCATGTTTTGAAAATCTGTAACATCTGTATCATTGTATGTTACCCTGTTTATGTCATTTTTTTTCTTTGTTTTTGCTTCTATTTTTCACTCTTCAAGTAAAAATACAAATAAATAAATAAAAATTATGGTCAACCAATGGGATTATAAGCACCATTGCTCAGGTGAAATTGATTAGGTCCAGGACCAAATGGGAAAAGGAATCACATAGCAAAGGGGCATGAATGTAAAACAGGACCTTATCTGGTGTCCATCAGACATGATTCTTCCTGGGTAATGATCAATCCTGGATGCCAATCTTTAGGGAGGTTAACATTTGTTTGGTCTTTAGATCTGGCTCACAGTAGGAGCATCCATTCCTCCCACAGTTGTAAGATGTCTGGTCTTTGTTATCTCCTTTGAGGCCTGACCCTGTTTGACTGCCTATAATATTTCTATCTAACTTGGCTGCCTGAAACCCTTGTAGACCCTTCCCTAAAAAAATACAAAAAAAAAAAAAAAATCTTATTTAACTTGACGTAGTTCATATCACATGACTGATCCATTCCATTTTTCTCTTGGCTTTGTCTGAGACAGGGTCTTCCTATGTTGTTCAGGCTGTCCTTGAACTCACCTTGGTCAGCCTGACTCAGCCTCCAAATGGTGGGATTACTGGTATGCACCACCCGATTGTCTCATGATTTAAGGAAAGTAGAACTGAAGCCAGGACAAAAGTGATACAAGAAAGGAAAAAGAAGACATGCAGTCTGGATATTGTTCTCAGAAACAGAAAGCAACACAATAACAAATGATAAAATGTTGAGCCCTAGTCAGAACACAGGCTGTCTTAAGAGGTACCTGAAAGTAAAGTACCATCTATGTCTGAATGGTTAACTTGATCCAACTTCCATTTCATAGGAAAGCAAGGGCTGAGGAATGTGGTAGACGACATCACAGGGGTATAGTCAGCCTAACCCAGGTTGTACAAAACCATGGAACAAATAAGTCAAGTTTTTTCAAAAAAAGGAAATATAAGGACAAAAAAAGAGACACTGCGTGAAAACCGAGACTAAACAAATTTAGGAGAGATATCAACCAACGATACTGTACAGACTTATTTGGATTTTATTTTAATTTTTTTGAGACAGTCTGGGCTGGCCTTGTGCTCACTTTTGTAGCCCTAACCTGGTCTTGAACTCACAGAGATCCTCCTGTCTCAACCTCCCAAGTGCTGAGACTACAGACGTGCGCCATCATGCTTCCGTGGATTTTAATTTTTTTTTTTCCTGGAACCAGGGATTGAACTCAGGCTCTTGCACTTGCCAGGCAAGTGCTTATTCTACTGAGCTATCTCTCCGGGCCCCTTAATTTTTTTAAAATATGGAATTCTTCATGAATGTGTGTCATTCTTGTGTAAGGGCCATGCTAAGTTTCCCTGTATTGTTCCAATTTCAATACTTGAGCTGCTGAAGAAAGCACTGGATGTTCATTCAAAAAAAAAAAACTGCAAATAATTGTTGAAAAAATTGAAAACTTGAACACTGACTAGATATTTAATGATATTAAAAGAATAATTGTTGAGTTGTGGAGCATAGTGACACATACTTGTAATCTCGGCTACTTGAGAGGCTGAGGCAGGAGGATCACAAGTTCAAGACCAGTGTTGGCAACTTACTGAGACCTTATCTCAAAAAAAGAAAAAAAAAAAAGAGCCGGGCATGGTGGCGCATGCCTGTAATCCCAGCACTTGGGAGGCTGAGGCAGGAGGATTGTTGTGAGTTCGAGACCAGCCTGAGCTACAAAGTGAGCTTAAGGCCAGCCTGAACTGCATAGTGAGACCCTGTCTCAAAAAAGACAAAAAAAAAAAAAAAAAAAAATTATAAAAAGAGAAGAACAGAAGGCAGGAAGGAAGGCAGGCTAGCCACCTGTCCAGGTATGGTGGTGCATGTTTATAATCCCAGTACTGAGGAGGTTGAGGCAGGATTATGGTGAGTTCAAAGCAATCCTGGCTTGCACAGTGAGTTCAAGAGCAGGTTGAGAGCCCGTCTCAACAGAAAGAAAGAAATGTAAATGTGAGTTAATAATTGACTGCATATTAAATCAATATTTTTGATGATTCTGACTAATCTCTTTATCCCTTAATTTGTTTCTTAATACTTATATTTTTAGTATAGTTCTTAAACCTGCATCTCTCTCAGTGACCTACATTCATCCTCCTTCTCTGGCTATTCAATGGGTCTATTTCCTGTTGTATGACCTAGCTGATGCCAAGTACCATCAATCACACCCCCTACACACACACACATCCACCACTCTGTGGCCCACTGCTAATACCACTTGATCACCCTCACCCTACTCCCCATCTCATTTCAGTGTTCACACTGTCCTGAAGCCAGCTGCTCAGCTACTTGGGGTTTCTATAATTGCCTAGGCCCTCTCCAAATCACCTGGATATGAGTAGCATCTCACTCTTTCATGATGGCATATCTGGTATTTTCTAAACCTTGGCCCATTTTCAATAAACAAGCCTGGTAACTAGTGAAGACAGACCATTTAATTTGGTCTATCTTCCCATCTTCTTGTTAAATTCTTTTTTTTCTTCTTCTTTATTTTTTATTTTTATTTTTTTTTTTATGGTATCAGGGATTGAACTCAGGATCTTGCTTGCCAGGCAAGCACTTATTCTACTGACCTATCTCCCCAGCCCAAATTGTTCTTGTTTAGCAAGAAGTAGAATTTATATCTCCATCTTAACCAGTGTTTTCAATATTGCCCTCAGAAGCTATGGAAAACCAATGTATTCCCATTTTTCATCTAACACTGAAATACGGGAAGGCCACTATTTTGTTACCAGTTCTGCTTTTCTTTCATCTTGTTCCTTTTCTCACTAACCTTTTTTACCAGGATAAAATTCTCAGAATTCAAACCACCCTTTTATGAATTCTACATTTTCTTCTCTAATTCAATTACCAATCATATTCTTTCTTTTTAATTAGCATTTTATTTTAGGGAAAGGTCTACAGAGTATTCAGGGTCTCACTACTAGATCATACTTGCTGTAATCTGCCTGTTTACAGCCTCCCAAAAACTGGGATTATAGGCCCACACCACCACACCCAGTCTCAGTTGCCTTCTCAGCACGCCCCAGGGGCAGGGCCAGCACAGCAGGCCCTGGGATGAACCCCTGGCCCCTGTACCTGCTTGCAGATGCTTTAATCCACTGAGCTATTTGGCCAGCCCTACCAATCATATTCTTAAATACAAAACCTAAAGCTAGACTTGGTGATAACTTCAGAGCTCAAGAGGTTGAAGGGGGAGGACTGCTATGAGTTTTAAACCAACCTACAGCCTGGGCTACCTGAGTTCAAAGTCAGCCTGAAAGCCAGGCGTGGTGGTGCAGGCCTGTAATCCCAGCACTCGGAAGGCTGAGGCAGGAGTGTTGTGAGTTCGAGACCAGCCTGAGCTACAAAGTGAGGTTAAGGCCAGCCTGAACTGCATAATGAGACCCTGTCTCAAAAAGACAAAAAAAAAAAAAAAAAAAGTCAGCCTGAACTGTAAAACCCTATCTTAAAAAGAAAAAACAAAAACCCCATGAAAAGTATGTTCCAAATGTGTCCTAACCAGGGCCTGAGGAGATGGCTCAGTGGAATAAGCGCTTCCTTGGCAAGCACAAGGAACTGAGTTCAATCCCTGGTTCTGCCAAAAAGAAAAACAAATGTGTCCTAACCTGTTGGGGCTACAATGACCTGAATACCACTCATCCAACAATGTAAATGAATATTATCTCCACACTTCCCCCTTCTTATAAGAAAGACAGTTGCTTGTTACTAGTATATGTGCTATATGTGCTGCTGAACAGAGCACAACAATTGCTTGTTATTGAGCAGTACATATAATGCCAACGTAAGATGACAGTGGCTTATTATTGAGGTTGTAATAAACTTCTAAGACATTATTGTAATTGACTACTTTTTGATCATAAAATTAAAATGTTTACGTTTCACTACAACTACATTACCCTCAGAAATAGTTTTCACTAGCTTTTTTTTTTTTTGGTGGTACCAGGGATTGAACTCAGAGCCTTACACTTACCAGGCAAACACTTATTCCACTGAGCCATCTCCCCGGCCTTTTTAAGTTGTTTTTAGAAGAAAATCTTTTATTTATTAGTGTTAAGATGTAAAGAGCCGGGCGTGGTGGCGCAGGCCTGTAATCCCAGCACTCGGGAGGCTGAGGCAGGAGGATTGTTGTGAGTTCGAGACCAGCCTGAGCTACAAAGTGAGCTTAAGGCCAGCCTGAACTGCATAGTGAGACCCTGTCTCAAAAAGACAAAATAAATAAATAAATAAATAAAAATAAAAAATAAAAGTCATAATGCGACCAGGTGTGGCGGCGCAGGCCTGTAATCCCAGCACTGGGGAGGCTGAGGCAGGAGGAGCATTAGGGGTAAGCTGCACGGCAAGACTCTGAATCAAATAAATAAATAAAATCATTATTTCATTTAACCCAATTAGTCCCTTCTGGATATTTTCCCCAAGCCTTAATGACATTAAAAAAAAAAAAAAAAAATAGTAACATGCTATAGTGACACATGACTACTCGGGTTTATAGTGGTATAACTAATAAGATTAGTTATAGCACTATAAATCTTGGAGTGGCCTACTTTGTCCATCAACAGATGAATTCATGAAAAGAAATTACATTATTAATTTCCAATAGTTCTCTGAAAAGAAAGGTTTTTGCTAATATTGTTTGGACAATTAAGTGCTGATATCTTAATACTGTGAAACTCATTTAAAGATAACTACACACAGCCGGGCATGGTGGTGCAGGCCTGTAATTCCAGCAGTCAGGAGGCTGAGGCAGAAGGATTATTTTGAGTTCGAGACTAGCCTGAGCTACAAAGTGAGCTTAAGGCCAGGCTAAACTACATAGTGAGACCCTGTCTCAAAAAGACAAAAATAAAATAAAATAAAATAAAGATAACTATACACAATATGTTTATTATTGTTACCCTCCTATCATCTTGGGTTTTTTTTGTTTTTGTTTTTGGAGGAACCAGGGATTCAACTCAGGTCTTTGCACTTGCCAGGCAAGCACTTATTCTACTGAGCCATCTCCTCGGCCTCGTCTCATCTTGTTTTGAAATATTTTTAAAATTAGTTTTTAAAAAAAGAAAATGTATTTATGCACAGTGGAATACTACTGTGCCATGCAGGTTAAATTTGAGTCATCTGTAGAAAAACAGGTATACCTTCAGATCATAAATGTTAAGTGAATCATGTTAGGTGAACACACACAAATACAAAAGTTGGTTTCTTTTATATCAGAAATCCAAAGTACAAATACAATAGGCAAAAGGGAGACTGGTCTTTTGCAAATAGGAAGGGGACCAAGAGATGGAGGTGGCCAGGGATATAACTAAGCAGTACCAAATAACAAAAAGGAAAAGACAGACAGAGAGATGGAGGGTAGGAGTAAGCAAGGGATATAAAAATAAAGATGCTTTGTAGTATACAAATACCAATTCCCTATGATGAATGTAATCATAATGTACTATAAACAGGCATTAGTAAAATTAAAAATAGGAAAACTGACATCAGTGAGGAAAACATTTACCTGAGATCAATGAGTCTAAGTAGTATCCCAGTTCAGCTACTAACATATCTGCAATTTTCTGTCCTGGAGGTAAAAGACATGAAAGGTATCACATCTTTTACTAAGGTTAACTCTTTACAAGGAGTTTAAAGTCTCACTGGGCAAGGCAGTAAGAGTGAAAAGTTAAGCCCTACACTGAGAAATGTAAGGATCAAGCTCTAGGTGACTTGGGGGGAGGGTCCATATGGAAACCATGCGCTGGTTAATTGTGGAACTGTGTGACAACAGAGTGTAAGAGAACAAACTGTCAAGGTAGGCCTCACATTATGGGAGGTTCACCTGGGGGAACACATAACTTCCAACATTTAAGATAGACAATGTCAGCTGCTCTTTAGTTATACCTATCTGCTGTCCTTTTTTGCTTTTTTTTTTTTTTAGAACAAGGGATTGTACTCAGGCCCTTGCACTTGCCAGACAAGCACTTATTTATTCCATTGAGCTATCTCCCCGGCCCTACCTTTTTTTGCTTAATTTTGAATTGTGCCAAAATATATACAGGATAAAATGTATCACTGCAGCTGGGTATGGTGGTGCATGCCTATAATCCCAACACTTAGAGGAAGCTGAGACCAGACTGGGCTACAAAGTGAGCTCAAGGCCAGCCTGAACTGTATAGCAAGATCCCGTCTTTAAAAAAAAAAAATCCCAATCATTTTAAGCTGTCTTTTTTTTTTTTTTTTTTTTTTCCTTTTTTGAGGGGAGGATAACCAGGTCTTTGCACTTACCAGGCAGCCACTTGGGCAGAGGAACTATATTCCCAGCCCCCAATCATTTAAAAGTGAATAGTTCAGCTTCATTAAGTACACTCAGTGTCATGCAAATGTTTTGAGCTGCAAAACTGGAACGTGGTGGTGCATACCTATTAACTCTAGCTACTCCAGAGGCTGAGGCAGGAGAATTGCAAGACTGAGATCAGCCTGGGCAATTTAGAAAGAACCTGTCTCAAGATAAAAAATAAAAAGGACTGGGGATGTAACTCAGTGGTAATGTGCCCCAAGGTTCAATTCTCAATAATACTTTAAAAAAAAAACAAACCCTGAAGCTCTATACCAGCTAACTCCCTATGACACCCTCTCTAGATACCCAGGATAAGTGGAATCCTGCAGGATAGTCTTTTAGTGACTTGTTAACAGTAAGTCTTAAACTTACAAACAAGTTCCACTGTGGGACAACTGCTTATAAACAAAATTCATTCATAAGCCAACAAAATAAGTCTTATATATAGCACAACTGTGAAAGTTCACAACTCCAGTGTTTCTAAGGTAGGATTTACTTAGCACAGCAGCTCAAGCCTAACGTCCTTGCCCTTGCCAGGGAAGCACTTATTTCACTGAGCTTTAATCCACTGAGCTGGGACCAGGGAGAAGGCTCAGTGAAATAAGTGGTTCTCTGGCAAGGGCAAGAGCCTGAGAATGTACTACATTCTCACAGTACCTTTGCCCTCAGCATAATGTATTATTCCACACCATTTATTTATTTATTTACTTATTTATTTTTGTATTTAGTAGAAGGTCTACAGGGCCGCACTACACAGATCAGATTCATAGTGATCCTCCTGTTTTCAGCCTCCCAAGTATTGGGAATACAGGCTTATGCCATCATGCCCAGTCTCAACTGCCATCTCAACATGCCCCAGGAGCGGGGCCAGCACAGCATGCAGGGGATGGAACCCAGTCCTTGCATCTGCCCAAGCAGGTGCTTTAATCCACTGAGCTGGGACTGGGGAGAAGGCTCAGTGAAATAAGTGCTTCCCTGGCAAGGGCAAGGGCCTGAGTTCAATCCCCAGTTCCACCAAAAAAAAAAAAAAAAAAAAAAAAAACAAAAAAAAAAAACCCACTGAGTCATCTGGCCAGACCTCCACACCATTTTAATTAGCTCTTCCAAAAACCACTGGGCATTTCTAAAGAGGTCATAAACATGTCTTCTTGAAAACACCAATAACCAAGATCCATACAAAATCTATAATCTTATGAGAAAGTACATAAAAAAAGAACTCAAACCCATGTAACTGTGATTTACTCACTTTCAAACAGCAACAAACCTTCCAAAATCACTGCATGAACTCACTTCCAGTAGTTCTAGTTAAGTGGCAAATTTCCTAAGTAGCTTATTTCCCTTAAGAGTGTCTTAATAAAGTCTTTCTGGATATTAATTTCACATTTAATAATATGCTCATTATAGTGGTTTTGTTTTTTGTTTTGTTTTTTTGGCGGAACCAGGGATTGAACTCAGGCCCTTGCGCTTGCCAGGGAAGCACTTATTCCACTGAACCATCTCCCTGGCCCTCATTAGTGTTTTTTAAATAATGTTCTTCTAACTGTCCTTCCTATACATACTTCTAGCAAAAGGATAAACTAGGGAATGTCATGTACCTCTTTTATAAACTTGTAAGAGCTAAGTATGATATGCTATTATTCTGGAACGGTACTCAGAATCAAACTCAGAACCTTGTGCTTGCCAGGCAGGACCTGTGCTAGGAAACTGTATCCTCAGCCCATGATTTTCTATTAAAATTAATAACTTGACTTAAAACAAAATGAAAACCATCAGAAAAAGAATAGCAACTACTACTTTTATTATTGGATACACACATCTTACAAAAACAATGAAATGACCCCAAATGCTTATTTAAAACTAGTATTTTACTTTCTATTTATATACTTTTGTTTTTTTGAGACAGGGTCTTGATATCTGGATGGTCTTGAACTCACTATATAGCCCAGACTAACCACAAATTCACACCAATAGTCCTGCCTCAGCCTCCTATTGCTGGTATTACAGGCATGCATCACATAACTGGCTAAAATTAGTATTTTAAGGAAAAATAGCAGGCCAGCCAAATAGCTCAGCAGATTAAAGCGCCTGTTTAGGCAGAGGCAGTAGCCTGGGTTCAATCCTGGAGTACCATGCTGGTTCTGCTTTCATGGTGGGCAGAGATTGCAATAGAGACTGGGCGTGGTGGCGCACACCTGTAATCCCAGCTCATGGAGACTGAACACAGGCAGATCATTATGAGTCCTATCTAAAATGAGACCCTGTACTAAAATACAAAAAAAAAAGCTAATAACAATATTAAGGATTAAATTTTTGATTAGATTCAATTAAGCATGCAAAGCAGATTGTAAAATTAAAACAACCATTATACAAGAGATATAGAACAACATATCTTCCAAAGAAGTACCTGGGAAAAAGTAAAAAGAAAAAAACAAAAACAACCAAACAAAAATCCACACACTATGATACACATCTATAACCCCAGCAATCAGGAGGCTGAGGAAGATGGCCACAAGTTCAAGGCTAGCCTTAATTACATGAGTCCAAGAGCAGCCTGAACTACATAACCAGACCATATATCCAAAAGAAAAAAAGAGAAAAGCAGAGTGTAAGACAATAAGAAAAAATTCAAATTCATTCATTAAACAAGGTTATGGGCAACCAAATAGCTCAGGGGATTAAAGCACCTGCAAGCAGGCGCAGGAGCCAGGGGTTTGATCCCTGGGCATGCTGTGCCAGCCTCGCCCCCACTCCAAGGCGCACTGAGATGATGATTAAGACTGGGTGTGGTGGTGCCTGCCTGTAACTGCAGCTCTTGGTAGGCTGTAAACAGGTGGATCACTACTGAGTCTGATGTGCGACCCTGAACACCCTGTAGGCTCTTCCCTAAAGTACAAAAAAAAAAAAAAAAAAAAAAAAAAAAAAAAAAAAAAAAAAAAAAAATTATGGAGTATCTATTAAAAGCCATTTTTATTTTAGGTCCCAGGTATATAGCAGAAAACAAAAATATCTGCCCTCATGAAGCCTCCAGTATGGAAAAACATAACTAGGTAAACTAATCATATATTATGTCATATGCTGATAAGCACAAGGGAAATGAGTGCAATAAACCTGTTAAAAATGTAAAGTGAAGTCTTTCCAAATTGAGCCTCCTAGAAGAGGGAAGCAACTTAAGGATATATCTGGGAGACTTCTACAGAGACAAGAGTAACAAGAGCATACATCCTTGGGCCCTAGGGTGCGCTTGAAGAGGCCGCTGTTTGAGGTGGTCTTACACAGATTTAGTAAGACATAAGCTCAGGGATGAAGCAGGATAAGTCATGTGGAAAGCTGGAGGACTCTAAAGCTTAGGCTTTTAACACTTTCCTGCTAGCTCAAACCATCCTTGGTACATGTATGACTTCCACTGAGTGGCTTGTAACACTGGTGGTACAAATGGATCTAATCACTTTACCAGTCTTTCTGCCAATAAAATTAATAAAAAGGAGTTAAGAGTGTAGTTACAGTTAAAGTCATAAGATTTGCTTACAGATTGTGAAATAGCTAAGTCAAGATGACTACAAGTTTTGTCCTATTTAATGCAAATACAATGAACCTACAAATCAATGGGCAAAGACTGCCGGACCAAAATAAAACTGCCAGAGATGCTATTATAACAACTCATGAGTACACCAAAAATTTTAAAAATATGAGAAAAGGTTATGAAGCAAATCTCAAAGACAGTAGCTAGTGGCTATGGGCACACAGGACAAAATAGGAGTGGTCTTTTTATCTCCAGCTGCTCTAAGTTTGGCACTAAGCCTTGTCCTTCCTTGATTGTCTTTGACAACCAAGTCACACTCCTATTTGGATTAAACCACAATTTATGCAGCAGCCCCCAGTTAGCTGGTAGTAAGCGCTTTGTGAAATTTTATTACAGTATTTAAAACTCCTCCACCTACTTAGGAGAGAATAGTTTTTCTCTCCTTGCTCACAACTATTAATACTAGGAAAGAGAAAATTACTCTTCCCGGTGACATCATTAAGTCCCCGTGGCCTAGAACAACTTCACCTCTTTCAGTGTGACGGGCTGTGCTTGCTTCGGCAGCACATATACTAGAGCGGCCTGCCATCACCCCAGAAGTTTCAAAACCCCAGGGCCATGTCCTGCTAATAATCCTAGATAGGGCTTCTCTGGAGGGCTCCCTGCCCCGGTGCTCAGGCTCTCCTCACCCCGCCGGCCTCCTCACTGCGCCCGCCAGCCGGACAATCTAAGCAGTCAAGGGAAAGAGAAGATAGCAGCGGTTTACAAGGTGGTGTGGTGGCCCAGACCGGCCAGAAAAGCTTGCCGCCTCCGATGGAAGCTCACCTGCCCGCAGCCAGCAAGGGTGGTCGGCGCGCCCCACCCTCGAGAGCAGTCTGGCTAAGGAGCTTCCGGCTCGAGGCGGAAGTGTTGTAGGAAGACCGGAAGTCCTGCCTCCGCGGGTTTGAGCGGCGGTCGCCAGAGCTCGGAGTAGAAAGTCTCGAAAGATGTCGGTACCCGAAGGCTACTTCACTTTCCGGAACCCAAACCCACACAGTAGTATGCAGATTTCCAGCAGTGAAACCTGGAAAGACAACGCAGCCCAGTGAATGCGCATGCTCCAATTTAATCTGCTACCACGAAAACGAGTTACAAGTCCTGTAAGAGATTCGGTTTCGTGTTTATTGGGGGTCTACCACGAAGGAAGCGTGTAATCACAGAATATAATGGGATGGGGGTGGGGGAAGAATAATGATTTCTCCAACGCGGGCAAAAAATCAGATAAAACATAAAATTAACTACGTATATGAAATATAGAAAAAACTTTAGACACGTTGATTTCTACGCATCAATTTTATCATGCTAAAAACTAGTAACTGAATATGAGTGTTGTGGTACACACCTGTAATCCCAGAGCTGGGAAAGCTGAAAACAGGAGAATCACCGCGAGTCGGGAGCTGCGCAGTGAGCCCCAGTACCAAATACACAAATTAAAAAAGAAAAAAAACAGCAGTGGCTGGAGTTCTATCCCCAGCCTGCTGTGCTGGCCCCGCCCGCAGACCGCGCTGGGATGGCAACTGAGACGGCTTGGTGGCTCACGCCTGTAATTCCCGCTCTTTGGAGGCTGAACACAAGCGGATCAATACAAGTCTGATCTACCTAGTGAGACCCTGTAGACCCTGTAGTAAAATAAAAATAAAGAAAGAAAGAAAACAACTAGCAACTGCCGGTACCACAAACAAACATACAAAAAAAAAAAAAAAAAACCTAGTAACTGTTTCATTGCGAGGATCAAAGGACATGATGCACATAAGCATTTATGGATGGATAACTAAAGCCCTAAATACGTGGGCTTGGGAGTCTGCAGTGGTCGAGTGCTTGCATTGCAGGCAGGAGACAGGATTCATTTCCAGCACTGCATAAAAAAAGAAAAGGTTTTATCTCAACCAAAGGGAAATTGAGTAACATTTCAAGCGGGTAAACATTGGTGCTGAATGTTTGAATATTAGAATTGAGCAGGATTTCAACAGGTAGACATAGCCGGGCATGGTGGCGCATGCCTGTAATCCCAGCACTCGGGAGGCTGAGGCAGGAGGATTGTTGTGAGTTCGAGACCAGCCTGAGCTACAAAGTGAGCTTAAGGCCAGCCTGAACTGTATAGTGAGACCCTGTCTCAAAAAGACAAAAAAAAAAAAAAAAAAAAAAAAACAGGTAGACATACTGTTTCCATTAATCACATATTCTTTGTGATTAATGGAAAGACAGGTTAGAATACTGTTTCCTTTCACAAGCTTTGCTGTTTGAAATCCTATCAGTAGGAATCACACTCCTTCACTTGCCTGGAAGACCTGAGGTACATGGATCAAGATGGTAGCTTCAAATAAGAGATTTGGGGGTACAACATTTATTTCCCACTTTTATTTTCATTTTGTGTTCTACGGAATCCAGACCTTGAATCTGCTTCATAGTCAAGACCTCAACCTGCTTTATTTAACTACAGGATTACATACATGCTATTATCAGGCTATACCATTATAGGGAGAGCCACTTAGCTAATATTGATCCAATAGAGAGACAAGTCACATAGCAAAGGGACTTGGGAAAAACCAAGGTATTTCCAGTCATCCACCTATGTGCCAGATGCCTATTTGGGCCAACAGGACCAGGTGGAACAAATTACAATATAATCTCAAGTTGTTTAATTTTAGGAAGGCAGGCAAGCCTGGCCATTGTGTCTCCATCTTGCATCTACAGTCACAATCTTGGTGTCGTTTATTCTTTGTGCTGACTTCCTTTGGAGCCCAGTCTCTCTCAGGATATTAATTTTTATCTAACTTAGCTGCCTATAATACCAGCCCTTATGAGAGGCAGGAAGATTGGCACAAGTTCAAGACAAGCCTGAACTGCATGAGGAGACACTGATTGAAAAAACATGCTTTTTACCTTAGTCTCTCATTTCCTCTATTTTTTTCGGGGGGGGTTTTTTTTTTTTTTGTCTTTTTGAGACAGGGTCTCACTATGCAGTTCAGGCTGGCCTTAAGCTCACTTTGTAGCTCAGGCTGGTCTCGAACTCACAACAATCCTCCTGCCTCAGCCTCCCGAGTGCTGGGATTATAAGCATGCACCACCACGCCCGGCTCCCATTTCCTCTAAATATGTTCTCTATTTCACAATTTAATACACATAATGTTGTTAAGTAAAGACTATGACAATCTTTATTGGATTAATGGTCACTACTGACTAAACCTCTAGCACTCATAAAGATGGTAGATACCTTCAGCACTATTCAAACCCAGAGAAGAATAAAGATATGTTGTTTACTGTCATTCATCTGAGTCCTAAGAAGAACTATAGTTTTTTTTGTTTTTGTTTTTTATTTTGAGATAGGGTCTTTGAATACAGTTCAGACTGCCCTGAACTCACTGTGTAGTCAGGCTGAACTTGAATTTGCAGCAGTCCTCCTGCCTCAGTCTCCCAAGTGCTGAGATTACAGATGAACACTACCATGCCCAGCTGAACTGGATTTTTTTTTTTAATTTTTGGTACCAGGAACAAAACTCACAATCTTGTGTTTGCCAGGCAGGTGGCTGTGCCACTGAGCTATATCCCTGGCTGACTGGATTTTTTTTTTTTTTTTTTTCAGAACCAGCTTTTGAACTCAGGCCCTTGCCCTTGCCAGGGAAGCACTTATTCCACTGAGCCATCTTCCTGGCCCCTGGATTTTTTTTTTTTTAATTAAAATCTTTTTTTGTTTGTTTGTTTTGTTTTGTTTTGCAATGTTGAGGATCATTACTAAAACCTAGGAGGACTTCAAGCATGCTAAGCTGGTGTTCTACCTATCACTGAGCTACATCTCCACCCCTTGGAAGTGTTTAAATTACCTTTTAACAAAATATCACCTCTGCTATGATCAGAGAAGCCCCACAACAGAAATATAAAATATGAATCATGCCAAGAGTTGTAGCTGTAGCACATTCCTTTAATTCTAGCTGCTTGGGTGATAGAAGCAATCAGAACACAAATTCAAGGCCAACCTGGGCAAATTAGTGAGTCACTATCTGAAAATAAAAACTTTTTTTTTTTTTTTGAGGAACCAGGGATTGAACTCAGGCAAGCACTTATTCCACTGAGCCATCTCCCTGGCCCCTGAAAATAAAATCTTTAGAAGGTTAGACCATAACTCAGTAGAATATTGCTTCCTTAGCAAGCACAAAGCCTTAGGTTCAATACTCAGTACTACAAGAAAAAGGGGGGGGGAAATCATCTTTTTCTATGCAAGATACTTAATTTTCACTATTAATGATGACAATATATGCCCTGTGTTGCTTGGAATGGAGTAGTGTTTCTTGCTAAATCGTTTACTAGGTTTTTTTTTTTTTTTTTTTTTTTTATTCCAAAATGGAGATCTCCACACTCTCAGCACTCATCTTCTCCTCACTTTAATTCTTTTCAGTCTGATGCTCTGGCTTCACTCCTCTTGCCAGTTCTTTTAAAATTGTTTACTCAATTGTCACTAATGACTTCAAATCATCAAGACAGTTTCTTAGTCCCATATCTCTTGATTTTTTTTATAGCACAAGTGCTATAAATATTTTATGTTAATTATCCCCCATTAACATAAAATAAAATTCATATATATATATATATGTATATATATATATATAGTGTGTGTGTGTGTGTGTGTGTGTGTGTGTGTGTGTCACCAGGGATCCAACTCAGGCCCTTGTGCTTGCCAGGGAAGCACTTATTCCACTGAGCCATCTTCCCAGCATAAAATTCATATTTAAACACTGTGGGGGAAAAAAAGCTCAAATTTTATTTTATTTATTTTATTTTTTTATTTTATTTAGAGACAAATATCAATGAGACAGTTACAAAGCTAATTAATAGGACATTTTCAATAGTTAATACATTTTATATTGTTATCTTCTTAGTGGTTATCTGTAGAACAAGAAGCAGACAGGATATCCTGTCCACACACTATTAGTACAAACCTTTCTTCTCATAGAATTAAGCGAAAGTAGCTGTATATCTATCCTAACTGTTCTGTATATACAAATACAAAATGGTTCTTCCTTTGTATCCCTTTTTTTTGTTTGGTCCTATCAGAGATGGGTATTCTATTGGCATTTAAATACTATAGGTGCTTGGTGCCGGGCGTGGTGGCGCATGCCTGTAATCCCAGCACTCAGGAGGCTGAGGCAGGAGGATTGTTGTGAGTTCGAGACCAGCCTGAGCTACAAAGTGAGCTCGAGGCCAGCCTGAACTGCATAGTGAGACCCTGTCTCAAAAAGACAAAAATAAATAAATAAATAAATAAATAAATAAATAAATACTATAGGTGCTTGAATTCAGCAAAACACTCCAACATAGTCCAGCAGTCCACAATAGTAGTGGGTTATCCACAGGTTCAAATTTAAAATCAAATATTTGCACTGAAATACATTTTGAGTTTCATCATCCATGCTCTAAGTAAATACTTAGTGAGTTCGAGTTTTGTATCAAAGACTATTGTTAGGCGTTAGGCATGAAAAAAAATGCAATGCTATGGAAAAATTTATGCTTCATAGTGTGGGACAGGTGCTACATAACTTGAATTAATAAGGTAAGTTCAGACTGAATAGTGATAATGTGGGAGGGCAACTAGCTTAAGGATATTACCGCTATTGCATTTATGTACATGGCTATAAATTATGTGCATTTATTCTGTATTTATGTTAACTAGCTTTTACTTGAATTGTTAAGATTCAAAAAAAATTAAGCTATTATAAAAAAAATAGCTTACCAATTGGCTGACAGGTGTTGTTTTTTGTTGTTCAAATTTATATAAATCCCTAACAGGCAAAGTGTGTTTCTTTTAGTATTGTTGGTCCTATTTTTTTTTAATACTGTCTTCCTTTGTGGTTCAGGCTGATCTTTTCTTTTTAAATGTATTTAGTATAGGTGTCTACAGGGTCTCACTACACAGATCGGACTTGTAGTAATTCTCCTGTTTTCAACCTCACAAGCTCTGGGATTATAGGTGCATCCTACCATGTCCAGTCTGTCACTGTCTCAGCACGCCCCAGGGGTGGGGCTACATGGCACACCAGAATAAAATCCTGGGATTGCCTAAGCATGCACTTTAATCCACTTAGCTATCTGGCTGGTCCTCAGGTTGATCTTGAATTCACTATATAGCCCACTTGAACTCACAACAATCCTCCTGCCTCAGCCCCCCAAGTGCTGGGATGACAGGTGACTAGTATCAACCATCTTCAGCTTAGATGTGAGTAGCTATCAGCATTTAGTGTTAGTGGCTCTCCACCACTCTCCTGGGAACCAGAATAAGCAGCTGACAGCATTTCCAAGATGGCCACCAGGGATGGCAGCTCCTGGAAATTCTCCATTGTCCTCTGGCAGTTAGCAGCCTTTAGCATTACCAGCTTTGACTCCTGGCTGCTTTTGGTGCCTTTGGTGTCACCAGCTTTTGTGACACTGAGTTAGTGTATCAATTCAGTCTGCTCCACTCAAGATAGAAATCATGAATACAAAAAAAAACATGCTATCCCAGGTGCTTTATTAGCATTGATGCTGCAGCACAGAGGGGATGAGTACACAGATGAACTAGCTGAAGGTATGTGGAGGTTGACTATACAAGAAAAAGACAGGCTCATGTATGCAGTGTAAGGCTTTCTGTTTATTCATGTGTTGTGAGAGGTTTCCAAGGGTATGATGCTGGGTGCAGCAGGATGGAGTCTTCTAGAGAGGCTACAGTACAGAATCTTCTGGGATGGTCTTGGGACTGAGACTTGCTGCAGCCAAAATACTTCCTGGAGTGGCTGTGGAGCATCTCACAAGCTATAAGGCATGTGAGGACAGCAGTTGAAAATACATGAAAAGTACCATTTGGGCAACACTAAGCTTTTCTCTGCTATCCCAAGAATAACTTTAACACTGATATTTGAACTAGCTGTAAGACAACAATAATTGTTTTTTTTGTGTGTGTTTGTTTGTTTTTGTTTTGGCAGAACCAGGGATTGAACTTAGGCTCTGGTGCTTGCCAGGGAAGCACTTATTCCACTGAGCCATCTCCCTGGTCCCCCAAAAAGAACTGTTATAGGTCAATACCACAGGTAGAATATGATGGGCCTAGAGCATTGTAGTCACCAGGTAGGAACTACTGATTTATAGTTCTCGAGATGTTTCTAATATTATAGGTTAAAAGGGTAGATGGGTTGGTCAGGCAGGAAGGGGAAGGAGGAATACTGTTGTGAGTTTGTAATCCCAGAATTTGGGAGGTTGAGGCAGGAGGATCTCTGAAGTTCAAAGCTGGCCTGGGCTTCATAGTGGGTTCAACACCAACCTGAACTACAAATGACACCATCTCAAAAATGCCAAAAGTGGGGGGTGTGAGGGAGAGGGAAGAATGCTGGAATGTAGCACAGTTGTAGACTGCCTGCCTAGCATGTGTGTGTGAGGCCTCCCTGTTCCATGACCAGCACTCCTATGATGATGAAAACAATGACTAAGGAGGAAAAGAAAGAGGAAGGAGAGAAGAAAAGGAGAAGGAGGAGCCAGAGGGGGAGGAGGAGATAAATCAGTTAAGAGCTGTGCTGTCATTTCATCTAGAGCACAAAAGAAAAAGGTGACTTAAACCAGAGAGGTGGGGCAAAACTGGAAGAGCAGGATTGTAGGCACTGAGAGGTAAGGAAAGTGAGAAGAGTGAAGGGCCAGGGAGATAGTGCAGTAGAATAAATCCTTATCTGGCAAGTGCAGAGTCCTGAGTTTAATCCCCAGTTCTGAAAAAAAAAAAAAGAACATTTCATATGAAGTGTTGTACGATATACATTATATCAACATCCTTGACAGAAGTGCCCTTGGTAGAATGGGGGAACTTAAAACCAGACAGGAACTGAAGTGGAAAAGAAATGGAGGGAACAAAGCCAAATGATTTTTCTAGTTTGCTAACGGCCATATTCAGTGAACACTTTTAGTCAATATCCTATTGGATGTGTATGCTTCATTAAACTTTTGTTTCATCTTGAGTTTTGGGAGAGGGCCATAAAAGCCTTTTTTGTTTTTTGAGGAAGGAAAAGTTGATTTAGCTCACAGTTACTGGAGATTTCAGTCCATACATGGGGGTTCCAAAGCAGAGCGGCACAGGGAAGAGAGTAGCAGTTCATGGTGGGAGGTATTATTGTAAACCATTTTTTCCCAGTGGTACTGGAGATTTAATCCAGGGCTGTCACACTAAGCTGCAACCCCATGCTTTTTTTTAATTTATTTTGAGACAGGGTCTCGCTGAGTTATTCATGTTGCCCTTGAAGTTGGCAGTCGTGCTGCCTCAGTAGTACAGAGTGCTGAGATTATAGGATTCCACAACCATGCCTGGCTAAAAGTTCATTCTTTCACTGAAATATTTCTGTCATCTTTTATATCCACCTTTCCCCAGATCTGTCGTAAACAGCCCACCTTCCCTCTTTCCGCCATCTTTCCATGCCGCCATAATGGTGTGCATGAATGTCCTGGCCGATGCTCTGAAGAGCATCCACAATGCCGAAAAGAGAGGCAAATGCCAGGTCCTCATTAGGCCGTGCTCCAAAGTCATTGTCCGGTTTCTAACTGTGATGGTGAAGCATGGTTACATTGGCGAATTTGTAATCATTGATGATCACAGGGCTGGAAACATTGTTGTGAACCTCACTGGCAGGTTAAGCAAATGCGGCGTGATCAGCCCCAGGTTTGATGTACAGCTGAAAGACCTAGCACAGTGGCAGAATAACCTGCTCCCAACTCATCAGTTTGACTTCATTGTATTGACAACCTCAGCTGGCATCACGGATCATGAAGAAGCACGACGAAAACAAACAGGAGGAAAAATCCTGGGATTCTTTTTCTAAGGATGTAAAACATACAAATAAAATGCCTCAGCAGAAAAAAACAAAACAAAACAAAAAAACAGTCCACCTTCCATGGGGTACTTCACACTAGCAGATATCATGGCAAGTGTCCTCCAGCTGTCATATGAAATGTGGATCAGAGATACACTAGGAAAAGTTAGTAGGAAGACTTCGGTAATAGAATAGCTAGTAAACAAAGTTGTCTTCTGTAGAACCCAAGCCTCATTTTATACATATTTTAACAAAAACCATCTATGGTTAGAAGTGTAGCTCTGTGGTAAAGTTTGCCTGGCACATGCAAGGCTCTGGGTTTGAGACAAGCACTATAGGATAAGCACATAAATACATTTAAGTCAACAGTAGAGATTCATGAATATTACTTTTGTTTTAAAAGTGATAGTATAGCACTCTACTTGGAAAAACACCATCAGAAATCCATAGTGAAGAAATGGTGTCCAGCTAGATCACTATTTTTTTTCTTGAGGTACTGGGGAGTGAACTCAGGACCCTGTGCTTGCCAGACAAGCACTTATTTTATTGAGCTATCTCCCTGGCCCTGGATTACAATTGAGGGAAATGAGTTGTATACTTTTGAATAAAGGATCCCTTCCCCCAAGTACTGCCGTACTGGAGATAGACCCCAGGGAAGGATCCTTTACTTCCCCAGCCTTATATATTTTTTATTTTGTTAGAGTTTTGCTAAGTAGCCCAGGCTACCCTCAAATTTGTGATCCTTCTGCTTCAGCCCAGAATAGCTGAAATTACAGGTCTATACCACTGTCCCAAGTGCTGGGGAGGCTGAAAACAGGAGGATCACTACAAGTCTGATCTGTGTAGTGAGAACCTGTAGCAAATGTATTAAAAAAAAATTAAAGTTAAATATATTTATAATTCCTTGCTGAAGACTCTTTCCCAAAACAAAAATCTCTTAATAAATAAAAAGAAATAAACTACTTCCTTCTACTCAGATAGGAAGTAAGATGAGTATTTAGTAGAGACCTTACAAAGCAAAGCTTAAACATGGAGTTTATGGCTGGGATTACAGGTGTGCATCACTATGCCCAGTCTTCTTTCCTGGCTTGATGGGCCCGAGACCATTCTGTCAGAGCATGTAGTATTGGGGATTGAACCCAGGTCCTTGCACTTGCCTAGGCAGGCACTTAGACCACCAACCGACCTTTCTCTGTGACCTGGAATTACAATTTTAAATTAAGACATATTGACAGGAAATTTAGGCTGGGAAAACCTTCCACAGTGCAGTATAATGAATATCGGCAAGAATTTGGGAACATCTTTAAGAATCAGCATCCAGGGTTTAGGTGCAATGAGGCTATTAATAAATGTGCAAGATAAAGTAGGAAGACTACATGAAGCAGGGGGTCTGATGGTTAGCTCAGTTGTTTAAGCACCTGCTTAAGCAAACACAGGCACAGGATACCATGGTAGATACCCAGCTCCACATGCCTTACCAGACTATCTATCTATCTATCTAGAAATATATATCTATATATCTGTATATACAAAATAGGATAAATATACAGCTACTTTCTCTTAGTTAAATGAGATTTGTACTAATAGTGTAGACAAGATAACATATCTGCATCTTGTACTGTGAAGAACTACTATGAAGACAACAATATGCGATGCATTATTGTAACTGTCCTACTAACCTGTTTTGAAACTGTCTTAATGCTATTTCTTTCTCAATAAAATTAATATTAAAAAATTAAAAAAATTTTTCTCAGACTACATAAAATTTTAACAAGGAAGTTATTACATCTGCCCAGAAAAGAAATTTAAATAAGGGTATATAATGTGAAAGCAAATAAATGAACACTCCGGTAGTGGTGTGCAAGCTTGGATTGCAAGATCCAAGGGTGTCAAGAAAATGTCAAGTGACATTATCATACATAGGGTACTGTGACCCAGCAGATTATTTGATTTGGTCTAGCAGTCAGTAGCTAAATGAAATTCCCATCTGAACCATATAACGTAGGAAACTGCATGAAATTCTTCCAGCTGCCTCACTGAATAGTCTTGAGACATGTGGGCTCAAGTCAAGAAGTTCAACATTAATGATTTTTGTTTTTGTTGGGTACTAGGGATTAAAAACAGAGCTTTTGCACTAAGCTGTACCCACAGCTCTTTTAAAAGTTTTTCATTTTGAGACAGGGTTTGATAAATTGGCTGGGTTCAGAGTTAGGGAACCTCTTACCCCACATGCACCACCTAATCCAGCTATTGGTGACATTTTTGTGTACAGCATTTTTTTGAACTCATGGTCTCTCACATGCTAGTTGAGGGCACTACCAAAGAGCTGTATTTCCAGCCCTTTTTGGGACAAAATTTTGCTCAGTGCACCACGCTAGTCTTAAATATGTAAGATTACAGGTATGCAATGCCATGCTTGGCTCTTGATGTTATTTTCTTTCTTTCTTTTTTTTTTTTTTTTTGTCTTTTTGAGACAGGGTTTCACTATGCAGTTCAGGCTGGCCTCGAGCTCATTTTGTAGCTCAGGCTGGTCTTGAACTCACAACAATCCTCCTGCCTCAGCCTCCCAAGTGCTGGGATTACAGGCATGCGCCACCACGCCTGGCTTGATGTTATTTTCTGTGGTACTGAATTGTCTCGTCTTCCTCTGCACTGTCACAGTTTATACTAATTATTCCTAATCTTTATAATACTTAAAGTCTTCACTTATATAGCATATATATATTTATTATTATTATTATTATTATTATTATTATTATTTTGTATTTTAGGGAAGGGTCTACAGGATATTCAGGGTCTCACTACTAGATTGGACTCTTAGTGATCTACCTGTTTACAGCCTCCCAAGAACTGGAATTACAGGTGCACACCACCATGGCCAGTCTCAATTGCCTTCTCAGTGTGCCCTGGGGGCGGCCCCTGCACCTGCTTGTGGGTGCTTTAATCTGCTGAGCTATTTGGCTGCCCTATGGCTAATATATTTATTGGTGTAATTTTATTTATTTTTTTGAACCATAACCCCCCCAAAAAAAACCTCACAACCCATAATTTTTCAAATCTCAATTGGCCAAGTTTCAGCTGTCAATAAATTGAACTTAAGAAGATTAGACTTTCATTTTTTTTTTTTTTTTTTTTTTGGCATAACATGGAACATGTCTTTTCCATCAAGTATTGAGATATTGAACTCTAACTCCATACAGAATATGAAGAAAAAGATTTTAAAAAAAGGAATTAACACTTACATAATTTACATATATATTTAGAAATCTATCCATATACAGCATTGTAGCAGGACTGTCTTGTGGCATTTTTGTCTTAGTTTTATTATTCTTTTAAAAATTTTATTTGAAAGACAATATAATAATAGTTGGTATGTCATGACAAGAAGTACATATTTAGAAGACCAGAATGACAGGCATTTGAAGTGTGATCCTTCTATTACACTTTGTTAAATTCAGTGCAGTTGCTTGGTTCACAGGTATCAGCATATATAGTTAGTTGGGGTGAGAATCCTACCACTTAACTGCTAGTTTCAAATTTTACCCATCTAGTGTGTATAAATGAATGGTTTTGCCTGTCATGTTTCTCAGCTTTTCTCCTTGCCCTCTCCTTGTTGTCCAAATCCTCAAGTTCTCACTTTCCTTTTGTGTTATACCTTTCTATTTGTATTTTTTTCTTTACAGTTATACTAGGGAGAGTATATGATATTTACACATGTGGGTCTGGTTTATTTTGCTTATAAGTATATCTTCAAGTGGCATCCGCTTAAATATGAAGGCTTCAAGTTTATCATCCTTTACAGCTGAGAAATACTCCATTGTATAAAAATACATCTTGGACTTTCATTTTTGTAAGTCACAAATGCATTTTCATCAAATTTATTAGAGAATCTATTATTGTTTTCAAATTGCTTTGTTTGGCTTCAAGTGACATCTTTTGAAATAACCTGCTTCATTTTCAATGTCCTTAAATAATTTTGTATGGATATTTTTTTTAGGCTAAATGGTCTGGCAGCTTTATATATTTATTTACTTATTTTTTAATCTTTTTTTTTTTTTTTTTTTTTTTTTTTTTTTTTTTTTTTTTTTTTTTTTTTTTTTTTTTTTTTTTTTTTTTTTTTTTTTTTTTTTTTTTTTTTTTTTTTTTTTTTTTTTTTTTTTTTTTGATTTTTTTGAGACAGGGTCTCACTATGTTCAGGCTGGCCTTAAACTCACTTTGTACCTCAGGCTGGTCTCGAACTCACAACAATCCTCCTGCCTTAGCCTCCCAAGTGCTGGGATTACAGGCCTGCACCACCACACCCAGCTATGTTTTTATTTTTTGAGGCTGGGTCTATGTAGTTCAGGATGATCTTGAACTTGTTATGTAGCCCTGTGTGGCCTTGAACTCCTAGTGATCCTCCTGCTTCAGCCTCACTGAGTGCTGGGATTACAGGTATGCACTACCATGCCTGGCTATCTGTCAGCTTTATTACATAAATGAGATCTTTTCATAGTGTTCACATCTGTTAGAATTATTAAAACTGAATATCTTTAAAACTTTATCTTTGAGTACTTATTCCCATTTTAAATTTCTATTGAATGACTTGCCAAATTTTCGTAAGATATACAAACTACCCCCGCCGCGCCGGAGAGATAGTTCCCAGAGGTCCAGAGGTCCCAGGTCCCAGCCTGAGGCACAGCTCAGCTGGTAAGTGAGAGCCCCAGGCCCACTGTGCAGGGCAGAGACAGTTCCCAGTGGACCCGGGTCCCGCTTTGCGGCCCAAGTCCCAGTGTGGCACCCTGTAAGTGAGAGCCCCAGAGGTCAGTGCTATACAAAATGACAAAGACAAGGAGAAAAATGCAATCGCAGGCCTCGAGTCCACCAGTAAAGGACACTAGCTCAGCTGAAATGAATGAATTAACGGATACGGAAGCAAAGGAATGACACCAGAAAGGTATAGAGGAACTCAAAGGAGTATTAATTCCTGAAATAAAAAAAGAAATATCTGAATACATAGTATCTGAAATAAAGAATCAAATCCCGAAACATTAGGGGGAAAAACCAATGCTCACCCAGAACAAGTGCAGAGAGAGCACTTATTCCAACTGAAACATATGAATTAACAGCGTCTGAAGCAAAGAAACAACAGCAGAAGGGTCATGAGGAACTCAAAGCAGAAATAATTTCTGAAATCAAAAAAGAATTCTTTGAAATCATAGCATCTGAAATACAGAAATAAGTCTGGAAATATGCAGAGGAAAACCAATTTGGAAGAAACTCTGAGGAAAAAGAATAACTACCTCTAAAGAAGACATGGATTAAAAAAATAGAGGAGATCAGAAATATGATGGATTCCTTGAATGAGCAGTACAGAAAATAAATAGAACGTATGAAACAGAGTCAAAGAGATATAAAAGAACTAAAAATATCAATCACAAGCCTACAAAACCGTTTGAGTGAAAGTGAAGACAGAGTTTCAGATCTTGAAGACGCTGGTGCAGCTAGTGAAAAGGTGAGAAAGGATCTCTTAAAAACAACAAGAATGCAGGAAAAAATAATCCATCATCTGCAAGATGATGCCAGGATGAACAATGTGAGATTAATTGGTATCAATGAGAATGAAGGAGTCAATACAAATGACATAAAAAGAATTTGGGGAGAAGTAATCGCAGAAAACTTCTCAAATATGAGAAAACAATCCAACATTCAGGTCACCGAAGCATACAGAACACCAAATAACTTCAACCCAAGTAAAAACACACCGAGACATATAAGAGTTAAGATCCCAGAAATCCAACACAAAAATAATATACTGAAAGCTTCTAGAGAGAAGAAGCAGATCATATTCAAAGGAAAACCCATCAAAATTACAGCCAACTTCTCTACACAAACAATGAAGGCAAGGAGAACATGGAGCAGAGTTCTCCAAGTCCTGTATGAAAACAAATTTCAGCCCAGACTATTATACTCTGCAAAACTCTCAAGTTTGATGGAGAAGTGAACTACTTTCATGACAAAGAATAACTAAAGAATTTCATGATGACAAAGCCATCCCTACACAGGCTGCTGAAATATGTTCTAGAGAGAGATCACAATGACCAGAACTCCACGAATGAGAAGGAAAGGAACCCACTAAACAGGACACACAATTAAACACAGTACACAAAGGAGTAAACAATACCAGGTAAATATCATGACAAACATAAGTCAGCATATTTCAATTATAACCATCAATGTAAATGGACTCAATTAGGCAATTAAGAGAAATAGACTAGCACAGTGGATTAGGAAACAAAAATCCAACAATATGCTGTATACAAGAAACACACTTAACTCAAAAGGACGTTCATAGGCTCAAAGTCAAAGGATGGAAAACAATGCTACATGCCCCAGGACCTCAGAAAAAAGCAGGAGTAACAATTCTGTTCTCAGACAGTCTCAACTTCAAACCAAGAAGGATGAAATGAGACAAAGAAGGCCATTATATATTGGTCAGAGGAAAAATTCAAGAGGAAGAGGTAACACTCATAAATATCTATGCACCAAATACAGGAGCACCCAACTATGTAAGACAAATCTTTATGGACATGAAAAAACTAATATCTAAGAACACAATCATAACAGGAGACCTTAACAGCCCCTTATCTCAAAAAGATAGATCAACCAGACAAAAAATTAGCAAGGAAATAGCAGAACTGAACTACAGCTTGGAACAAATGGATCTGGTGGACATTTACAGAGTGTTCCACCCAACCACAGCTGAATACACATTTTTTTTTCAGCTGCACATGGGTCATTTTCCAAAATAGACCATGTACTAATCCAGAGGTCATACGTAAGTAAATGCAAGAAAATACAAATTGTCCCATGAATATTATCTGACCACAGTGCAATGAAACTGGAAATAAATGACAAAAGAAACCAGAAAAACCTGCTAAATTCATGGAAATTAAACAACACCCTAATCAGCAATCAATGGGTCACAGAAGAAATTCAACAATATCTATAATTCATTTAAAATTGAAGCACAACTTACTGGAATTTATGGGATGCAATGAAAGCAGTTCTTAGAGGGAAACTCATAGCTATGAACTCACACATTAGGAAAACAGAATGGGAACAAATAAACACCCTAATGTTGCACCTCTGACATCTTGAAAAAGAGCAAACAAAAGCCACAGCGCAAAGATGGGAAGAAATCATAAAGATTAGAGCAGAAATTAATTCAATTGAGATAAAGAAAACAGTTCAAAGAATCCACAAATCAAAAAGTTGGTTCTTTGAAACACTAAATAGTTGATAAGCCTCTAGCCAACCTCATCAAAAAGAGGAAAGAAAAATTCAAGTACATGCAATAAGGGATGAAAAGGGTGAAATCACCACAGACCCAGTGAAAATTCAGAAGATTATTAATAGTTACTTCGAGAATCTTTATGCTCACAGAAGTCACAGAAGAAATGGACAGATTCCTTGAAAGGTACAAATTATCAAAACTGAACCAAGAAAATATAACAACTCTCAATAAGCCAATAACAGCCAACGAAATCCGAAACGTAATAAAAAGCCTACCGACAAAGAAAAGTCCAGGTCTTGATGGATTCACAGCTGAATTCTACAAAAAATTTATAGAAAATATAAACCTACATTCCTCAAACTCTTCAATTAAAATGAAAAGGAAGCAGTCCTCCCAAAAACATTTCTGGAGCCGGGCGTGGTGGCGCATGCCTGTAATCCCAGCACTTGGGAGGCTGAGGCAGGATTGTTGTGAGTTCGAGACCAGCCTGAGCTACCAAGTGAGCTTAAGGCCAGCCTGAACTGCATAGTGAGACCCTGTCTCAAAAAGACAAAAAAAAAAAAAAAAAACATTTCTGGAGGCAAGTATAATACTGATTCCAAAACCAGGGAAAGACACAACCAAAAAGGAGAACTACAGGCCAATCTCCCTCATGAATATAGATGCAAAAATACTCAATAAGATCCTAGCAAATAGAATATAGCATATCATCAAGAAGATCATACACCATGCCCAGGTAGGATTCATCCTAGGGATGCAAGGATGGTTCAATATTTGAAAATCTATAAATGTAATGCACTATATTAATAGGCTGAAATCTAAAAACCACATGTTCATCTCAATTGATGCAGAGAAAGCTTTTGACAAGGTCCAACACTCATTCATGTTCAAAGTCCTACAGAAAATTGGAATAGATGGGCTCTACCTTAACTTGATAAAAGCCATCTATGACAACCCAAAAGCTAATATCCTAAATGGGAAAAAAACTGAAATCTTTTACTCTTAAGTCAGGTACAAGACAAGGATGTCCTCTATCACCCCTCCTATTCAATATAGTTTTGGAATCATTAGCAACAGCCATTAGAAAAGAGGGAGAAATAAAAGGAATAAGAATATGTAAAGAAGAAGTTAAATTATCACTATTTGCAAATGACATGATACTTTACTTGGAAGACTCAAAAAAATCCACCAAGAAACTACTAGAACTGATCCGGAAATTCAGTAGCATAGCAGGATACAAAGTCAATACTCAAGTCAAGGCTGGGCATGGTGGCGCATGCCTATAATCCCAGCACTCGGGAGGCTGAGGCAGGAGGATTGTTGTGAGTTCAAGACCAGCCTGAGCTACAAAGTGAACTTAAGGCCAGCCTGAACTGCATAGTGAGACCCTGTCTCAAAAAGACAAAAAAAAAAAAAAAAAAAAAAAAAAAAAAAAAAAAAAAAAAAAAAAAAAAAAAAAAAAAAAAAAAAAAAAAAAAAAAA